>CM039128.1:30530564-30586931 GCA_022036555.1 Microstegium vimineum
ATATGAACCTTGTCTACTTAAAATGCTTACCGCTATGAACCATGCATGACCTTTCGAGCTTCATGAACCTCATGTTGTATTTGTTGAGTATGAAATGTACTCACCCTTGCATTCATCCCATAGATCAAGATTGGATTGAAGATTCTTGCAATGAGTAATAGACTTGAGGTCAACCAGCCAACCAGTCCCTGTTTTGGAGCTTTCGCAAAAGTCATCGTCTTAGTTAATGTTTTATTTGTTTAAGACTCTATATTAAATATTTATTCACTATGTAATAAGCACTGTGATGGTACTTTTATGATTTGTCAACTTATGTGTGCGACTATTCCTGGGGTACACATGAGCTTTTATGCATCTGTTTTTGTTCTTAAAAACGGGTGTGACAACTACTATTTTTTTTAAACAGGCTCGGTACATGATCAAACCTTGCAAAATAAAATGAACTGTGGCTAGGTGCCTAACTTCAATCACTAGCTCTAACTAAAAACCTTAGTCGTTCCATACTGTACATTGAGAGCAAACCTACAAGCACTACCTGTACCTAAAAGAAAGAATTGTGGTTGTGGTTCCATACTGTAACACAAAAAACATTTTTAGCAACTAATTCAAAAACTAGAAACATATAGTATTCACATTTACACTTCATTGAAAATTCATAAATATAATACCATCGTGCTTATAAAGCAACAATAGCTAGCATATCCATGTCATATCCATTAGTCCAATAGACTGAACAAGACCATTGTCATAGTGAAACCACATGACTCAAGGAGCATTAATTTCAGACCACTTATAATTTTAGTCCTTCAGCTTAAACTAAACTTTCTGGTGGCATAATCAGATCTAAACATTTGAAAACCATAAACACCAAATCACAAATCCTGTTGTCATGTTCCTCTCTGGCCATACATTACCCCATGAATACCCAACCATCATGCCATCAATGAAGTATATATAATTTTGACCATCGTATTATTTGGTACAATTCCTTAGTAGGAGCAAGACAAATTATGCGTTACTACAAATATTTAGCAATAGCAAGACAAATTATGAGTGTGGTGTTATTTGGTACTAAGAATCCTTAGCAGCAACAAGACTACTCAATAAAACATGGAGAAATCAAGTAGCATCAGCTATTGTAGCTATGGTACAAGTGCAAACAAGGGGAGTCTCTAATAATATATTTGATCCTCACAACCTACCAACTCTCCCATCCCATGTACAAGACTAACACAAAATCAAGATTAGATCCATAAGTAACAAACAAACATCATCATAGTAAATAAACTAAGAACACACATCAGCATTCCCCTACTCCAAGCACCCAAGTGAGTAGTCCAACTAGTTCTACACAACCCTACCCCAATCTCAGCCGCAAAGTGCACAAAAACACAACAAGGAGAGCAAACCCATCTACTTCAGATGATGGTAGCTTTTTCACAATCTTATGTGCAAATTAAGGGTAATGCATCATATTGATGATATTACTACAACACACAATATTTAGTCACCGAAAAATGAGAGACTCTGAGTAATCAAACACACAATGAATATGGTCTTAAATAATTACAAAACACAAATAATAAAATTACAAATTTAAAATAGTGCAACAAGTACTTGTTATTAATGCAAATTATATTGTATATGTGTATAATAGAAAATTTGGCTCATGTTTGTGAAGCCTGCTGAGAATATAGTTAGCATGTGCCAATGAACAAATAGAGACAACAATTAAGGATTGATACCAGTGGCACTGTCACTTCAACTGCAGTTGTGGCAACATTTCACAAAAACAAGGATTCACAAATTAGGCCGCAACCACACAAGCATGACAAATATACAATGACTATCATTATATTAAGAAATTTTCTTATACAAATGCTACTAAAAAGGCCACCTATCAGTGTAGCTGATGGCGTTAAAAAGTCAAATGAACTGGCTTGTAAACAAACACGCTAGCCTGAGTGCTTGTAGCAATGAAATTTGTTGTACAAATTGTTGGACTCCTTGTTGAACTAAACATTGACATTGTCATTTCTAAACTGTTTGATTAGCATGGAGTTATTATTCCTCATAATCTCCCTGACTAGGGGGTCAGGCTCATGCATGTGGAGGCTGCTAAGAGTAGAGTTAAGTTGTGGTTGATCTGTATATACGCAAAAAGAAACCGAAACACAAAAAACTATTAAGTGTTGAGACAACAATAAACAATTAAAGTTTGGAAATATAAGGGCAAATCGAGTCGTGTATTGGCAAAACACAAATAACTGAAATGTGTGGGGTCTGTATTGGCACAAAAAACAGTAAACATATTGTAATTTTTTTATATAAAAGGACAGACAAAAAAATCTAAAATGTGTTGGCATAAATCACAAAAACAATATTATTCTATGAAAGGACAAGGACAAAAGTATGTTGTGTGCTGGCACAAATCACAATTAATAGTGAAGGACCGAGAACGGCGACCAGAGGGGGGTGAATGGGAGCCTCAAATTTCTCTCGAAATATTCGGGCCACTCTTCCCAAAAACCAAACCCAATTGCTGGGTGCTCAACAATTTCCTGACAGTGGAGAAACGAGAGCTCATCGGCAGTGGAGGAAAACACATAGGAAACACCGAAAACCAAGTTCCCGACCCCTATAGAAAAGAGGCAAGAACCCAAGGCAAATAAGCCGAAACACAGCCGACGGACGCTAGGCTCAGAACTGACGGACGCTCCGACTGCAGCGTCCGACTCCAACACAGAACCAACCCCGAGAGCAACTCAGGGCGACGGACGCGTCTGACTCAGATCCGTCGGACGCTAGGCAGCGTCTGACGCAAATCACACAGAGAGCTTACACGGCCGAAAAACCAACGGACGCTGAGGAGCGTCCGACGCAAAACACACAGAGAGACTACAGGACAGAAAACCGACGGACGCGTCTGGCGGGTAGGCGACGGTCGATGGCGAGCGTCCGGCGCAAACTTGAACCACGCAGACAAGGATCGTGACGGACGCTAACGTCAGCACGTCCTAGCGTCCGGTGCCTCTCGACGGAGCGTCCCGCGCCCCCGAGCAGAGTGCAGTAAAAGCGAAAACCAACTGATCACCAACTGCAACCAAACTTTGTAGGCATGATCCTAGTGCAGTTGGGGAGCTATCCCAAAGAAATCATCGCTCAATTTGGATTGGTTAAACGAAAACAAAAGGATTTGGGAAAGAAACCCCAAAACGAAGACCACAAGAGAGAAAATGCCCGATCTGCGGACTCGAGAGGTTTAAGGAGGGATCCTTCGGTGCAAAGATGCTTCTCTCAAATATGAGCAACTTGGTTCAAATGGATTTGCAAGAGCTACTCCCTACAAAGAGATTTCATCTCGGGAACAAAGAGGGAGCAAAAGGAAAACGCGAAGAACACAAGCAAAATGAGAGACGCGATCAAGTAATCGAAGCCGCCATGGCTTACGGAGGGTAAGGCCTCTGATTCCCATCAAAAGGTTCGCAAGTTCTTACAAAGGTTGTTGAAATCAACCTAGGACCCTCATGAACTAGAGAGAGGTTAGAGAGAGAGAGAGAGGTGGTGCAAATGATTAGGGTTGAAGAGATAGGATGAGGATACCCCTTCATCCCCTATTTAACAGGGCTTTGGCTATTTCCCAAAGACCCCCCTAGATACATGACCGAATTACCTATCCCTAAGACATTGTAATCCAAGTCGATAACTCTCAGCCACTCGTTTGAATGGATGGCCCCGCTTCCTACCGGGAGTTGCCGTCGCCTCGACGCAACCTCCAGGATTCCGCCACGTGCCATCCCCGCTTCCTCGGATGCTCCGCCTAGGTTTTGAGGCCCAAACCCAGGAAACCTGCCCCCGGTAGCTTTGGGCTTAACTACCGAACCCCGAGTTTTGAGGCCCAAACTCGGAAACCGTCCTCGGAAGGTTTTGAGGCCCAAACCACCAAACCGCTCTACTCGAGCCACCTTGTCCTCGCCCGATCGGACTCCGAGTCCCATGAGCCTCCGCTCGACCCGCTCGTCCACCGTCTTAACTCGGTCGACTCGGTCTACCTCCATGTCTTCTCGCACTCGCCGGTGCCAAGTACTAGCCACCACATCTAGTCCGCCGGCACCCATGGTCCCTCAGTCCGAGCCCCGCTTCCGCCCTTCACCGCTCTCAGTCCATCGACACGGCAAGCCTCTACTCGACCTTCTCCATGCCATTGACCACTGTCACTAGGCATAGCACCTGCACACCACAAGCCGATAGACAGGCACACATTTGCTTTCGCAAAGGGTTAGAATAAACTACTCAAAACTGAAACACTCAAGTGTTGGTCAATCACTCATCATCAAAGCTAAACATACATGGGTACTTATCCACCATGTGTTCGTAATCCCCCCCCCCCTTGATGAGTGCATTGTCAACACAAGTGCATTTCAGATTAGAGCCACAAGGTAAAGCTCTCCAAATGACCAAAAGCTAAGAAAGCCAAAACAGGGTCACTTGAGAGAAGCAAAACGAATCCAAAACTTGGTTCCCAAAGACATGGGCAACGGCTCGACACAACCAAGAAAAACAAAGCTAGCCCTCAAGAAGAGGAAGAAAACAGGCTCAACACCGCTAGCAAGTCCAAGAAACCAATCACAGCTCTCAAAGATCATAACACCAATTGAAACACTAAGTGAGCTCAAAATATACCAATTGAAAACACTTAAAACCATTAAAGCTCAAGAAGCAATCAAAACCTGTCGAAGCCAACAAAGCAAGCTAGACCCTCCAGAAGAGGCAAAGGCTCAACACATCTAGCAAAAGCTCCCCCTGGGAATATGCACACTCAAGATACCAAGAAAAGGTGAAAAGAGCCAAGTATGCAAAGGAGATACCAATTGAAGAAGGAGATACCAAAAGAAGGGCCAAAGCTTACCAAAGCTCAAAAGGCCACAAAAACCAATTTCTCCCCCTTGACTAATGCAAGTATGAAAATGCACCATTTTCTCCCCCTTGGATGGATATGAGGATGAAATGCACACCTTTTCTCCCCCTTGTTGATACATGCAACTCATCAAAGCTCAAAACTCAAGATCCGGCCACAAATGCCATGAAATGCAAAACGAGTGCAACAAGCTTCATACATAGAGCTAAGACAGTGAATAGATGCTCTAAGTGATGTGATCTTGTGAGAATAGGAAAAGCTCTACGTGCCCAACAAAGACTCAAGTTGAGCTTAAGATCATATTAGAAGCTATTTTAGAGAGAATTACATGTGTGAGCAAAGAAAGGGTATCACCTCCTAGAGACAACTAAACATGGCAAACAAGATAGGATCTATCTCAAAGCAATCTCATGTATAGCAAGTAAAACTATTACTAGCACAGTCCATACAACAAGCTAATGACCCAACTGAATAAACTTTTCAAATTTCACAGTTTTGCAGCCAAATTTAGTTTTAGTCACATTACAAGTTGTATGCGAGTGGTTGTAAGCTAAGTGATGCCACTGCTTACCAACCGGGCGAAGTCAAAGGACTTGACACTCGGTTTTGGTCATACACGACACCGCTCAAGTATCAACCCATATGGGAAGCAGTCTCGAACACACGGTGAAGTGCTCACAAAGCAGACCCAACTCGATCTTTCCAATTCACAATTCAGAGAGCAATTTTATTTTAGATCAATTTTAAGCATGGTGCTCAATGGAAGTGAATGAAAAAATGAAGAGCTATAGTTACAAGCTATATACAGGCAGCCAAGAAGGATCTTCAAAAGCCTACTCATGCTAGTGCCATTTCAGAGGTGACATGGGGAATGAAATTTAGTTTTAAAGCTTTTCTAACTTAGCTCTATTGCATATCATGAGATCAAAAAGAGTCTAAGTTAGACAACACCATAGACACATAAACCACCTCAAACAGAGCATAGATTCATTATATCAGCTATAGGTATGAAGATTTGTTGACACCGTTTTTCGACACGTGTCAAATGGGTTGAAGTTTGACTGGTCAATGACCGTTCTCCATCGGCATCGGTAAAATATGAGCCAATATTGCCGATGGAAGAATGCTGCAAAAGGTCAAGTGTGTTGCCGATGGAGGCTGGATGATCTTTGCCGACAAAGGTTAATTGGTGGTCTTGCCGATTGCCGATGAGCTGCTATTGCTGATTGCCGATGAAGGGGCCTTGCCAATTGCCGATTAAGGCTCGTTGCCGATTGCCGATAAGGCTCATTGCCGATTGACGACGAAAAGATGCTGCCGATTGCTAATCGGGAAAATATTACTGATGCCGATGGGCGTGACTTAGCACTTGGCGGTAGCGGAGAATTACAAGTGGCCAAAGAAGGAAGGTGCGGATTAAAGGGATCTGCTGATGGAAAGTTTCCATCGAGAAGGAGTATAAGGAAACTGGTATTCTGTGCCAGTATTGTTATAGTAGTTTGAGTCCGACTCTTGCATGGGTCGCTTATTTTCCTTTAAAATAGGTGTGTTTGTTTTGGAAATAAATATTATTATCCGGCTCCTGCGCGAGTCAGTTTCCTTTAAAATAGGAGTTTGTTTTAGGAAAGATATGTGTTGTGTCATTGTACAACTCTCCATGCAGGAGTATAAATATGTGCCCGAGGGCTATGGAAAAAAGAATCAATCCAATTCAAAAACAAACCAATTCTACTTTTTATCCTACTTTTATCGCAATTTACCTTTTCTTATGCATTAGTTATAGCTTTAACGAGTTCTTCAAGCTTTCGACGGGTTGCATCACCTTGATCTCCGTCAAAATCCTTGCTAGTTCCGCGTGGGAGTACCTCTAGGCTTTGGCAATCCGGGTGCATCGCTGTTTGCCTCGTCTAGCTCTGCTCTAGTTATCCGTGATCAATCTGAGCCTTGACGTCCTGGCGCATCGCTGTCGTCTCGTTCAGTTTGTCATAGTTATCATCCTTGTCGATTGATTGGTCAAATCGACTAGCACGCCCTCAACATCGAGCTTTGGGTAATAGCCCGAGGTATTCACAGATCTGACGCTTTTTGTGTCAACACCTCTTTTGGCACGCCCAGTGGGACCTGATTATACAAATCCACACATCCGGCATGGCTGATCACGCCGATGTTAACCAGAGGAATGTCATTGAAGTGTCTGAGGCCGATCTGAAACACGATCAGAAGCAGGCCATGGAGCGGGCTATGGAGGAGTACAAACAGCTGTATCTCAAATCCTTCAGCCTCAGCAGGAGTGGCAAAGCAATCCAGAAGCAGGATCCGCCGTTGCCACGGCAGGTCACGTACGACGCCAACCCTGGTAAGCTGCAAGAGATGGTTAACGCCGCTGTAAGTCAAACTTTAATTAACCACTCCAGCGTGCTGTCCAATACTGTCTACAATGCTGTCGCACAAACATTCAAAGAAGGACATGCACCGCGATATGTCGGTCTAGCGTACCATCAACCTGGATTGGCATCTGCAAGCCCATCGGCGGCCCAGATGGTGTCTTCCACCCCTGTGGAACCGTCTGCCGATATGGCTACATCACCAAGACCGAACGCCGACGATACTACCAAGTTCAACGCAGATCCAGCCGCGTCGGCAACTTCAGGACCAGCCCTCGCTAACTGGTGGGGATACGGTATGCCTCCGAATCTATATGCTGGCTCTAATCTGGTGCAGGGAGACGGTTCAGCCTGGAAGAACTCTACGGCATCGGCAGCACAGCCACAGCCGATGGCTCATATGATGCACAACTCTGCGCCTGCTCCAACCATACCAGTGCCATCAGATGATCTCCAAGTAATCCCCAAGATACCTCTGATGCCACCATCGGCAAGCTCTGTGCCGACGCAACACATTATAACCATCGGCAGTCAATCTCTGGCGGCAAACTCTCAAGCTAGAGCTCCATATCCCCAAGGTAATCTGGTGATCAATTGCTCTAGAATTCAAGAGTCGGCGGCTCCAGTCAGCTATCAGCCATCGGTAAGTCACATGTTGATGCCTTATAATCTTGGATGGGTCAACCAGCCACCAGCTCAGCAGCCTGGCGCGCCGATGTATTATTATGGAGGCCCAGCTTACATTCAAGGCGGATCATCGGTACAACAACCGATGAGTGTGACGGTTCAGCCGACTCCGCTAAGTATGCCAAATCATCCATCGGTAACCCAACCGATGCATAGCGTGTAGATGACTGATGCTGCGCCTACGACGACTGCATATCTTCAAGGGGCGCATCAGCCGACTCCGCCAAGCATGCCAAACTATCCATCGGCAAGTCAGTCGATGCATAGCGTCCAGGTGACTGGTGCTGCACCTACGACTGCTGCACATCTCCGAGAGGCGCGTCAGCCGACTCCACCAGTCGACAATCAGCCAATGAGTCGGCAAGAGCAGGATGCGTAGTGGGTCGGCAAGATTGCCGAAGTCATGAAGGAGCAATTCGGTATCAAACCCAAGGTCAATACATACTCCTATTGGACCCCGTACCCGCCTGCATATGACTTGATTCCTCTTCCAAATCGGTACAAGGTGCCCGATTTTACCAAGTTCTCCGGCCAAGACGACACGTCAACAATGGAGCACATCAACCGCTTCATTATCCAGTGCGGGGAAGCTGCCAGCAGGGAGGAATTAAGGGTGAGACTGTTTTCTTCATCATTGTCGGGATCGGCATTCACGTGGTTCATATCATTGCCTCCAAATTCTATAATTACATGGGTCGATCTGGAGAGGCAATTTCACAAGTACTTCTTTGCTGGCATACATGAAAAGAAGCTTACCGATTTGGTCAAGATGAGGCAACGCAACGACGAATCGGTAGAAAGTTTTGTGCAAAGGCTGCGGGACGTAAAGAACAAGTGCTACAGTCTGGTGCTTGATGATCGGCAACTAGCGGATTTGGCCTTCCAAGGGTTACTGCCGCACATCAAGGACAAGTACGCGTCCCAAGAGTTTGAGAGCCTAAGTCACCTAGTGCAGAGGATTGCCGATCAAGATATCAAAGCCTTTGAGCCCAGGAAGACTTGGAACAAGAAGGTGACCTTCATCGGGAAAGAAGAAGACTCTAGATCGGATGAAGAGCTGAATGTCGACGCGGCCGAATGGGTGAAGGATAAGAAGCCTGTGTCTTGTCCGTTCGGCCAAAAGGAAACTGAGAGGTTCACCTTTGATATCACCAAGGCCGATAGAATGTTTGACCTATTGCTGCAAGAGGGGCGAATCAAGTTGGAGCCCAATCAAGTGATTCCATCGGCCGAAGAGCTCAAGAAGATTAGGTATTGCAAGTGGCATAATGCAACCTCACATAGTACCAATGACTGCAAAGTATTCAGGCAGCAGTTGCAGTCGGAGATCGAGTCTGGGCGTATCAAGTTTGAAAACTCTAAAGTCCAGAAGCCGATGAAGATAGATCAGCACCCATTCCCAAACAACATGGTGGAGATCGGTGAAAAAACCAGAGTGCTGACATCAGAAGCTGCCAGAAGGAACTCATCGGTGGACCCTGACTACCAAGTGCCTGAGCTCCACGCAGGGAAGTTTGCCGATGACAGAAAGGGTAAGAAGATTGCCGATGAAGGTAACAGCGCCAACAGGGCTCCTGGAGTGGTGATTACTCATAAACAGCCGAGGCGCTATCATCGGCAATCACATGAAGAGCAGTATCAGCAAGAAGAGGAAGAGCATCGGGAATGGCTTCGACATAAGGACCACTGGAGGTGTCCCTTCTTCGTTCATTGCTGGGAGGAAGGCATCAAGCTGCCCACTGCCGATAACTGTCCAGAATGCAATGGGACTACACAGCCGATCAATCAGGTAAGCGACCTTGTTTTGATGATCAGGCACCCAGGTACGCCAGGCCGCTCAGAGAAGATAGATCGGCACATGACCGACTGGGGGGCAAGCTCAGTGCCCATGATCGGCTTGGCAGGCGTGTTGACCAGAGGGAGCTGGAGGAGATGGCTAATGCTAGAGTGCCCGACGAAGAGATATTTTCTAGAGATCCCAACATCGGGAGAGGTGTCGATGAAAGCGGGGGAAAGCGGCACCAGCCCGTCTGGAAGACCAAACTTCCTCCATGGTGCCCTAAGGGTTTGACTAAAACCCAGAAGAGGAGGATTCAGCGCCAGCGCCGCGACGACCTGTATGATAGTGCAGGACCCTCGGAAGAGAAGCAATGGAGGCCGAAGCGTAAGAACAGGGGCCCATCGGCAGATATAAACATGGTTGTCATGTTGCCGATGGAGTTCATGGCGCCCGTCAGCGATGATGAAGAGGCTGCCGATATGGCACAATTGATGCTGGATCCGATGACGGCTATCTTTGAAAAGCTTGCCGAGGAAGAGAGGCAGCACCTAAGGGCTCTGTTTGTTAGAGGTAAAGTGGACGGTCGGCCGGTGACCAAAATGCTAGTGGATGACGGCACGTCGATCAATATAATGTCCTATGTCGTGTTCAGAAAGCTTGGCAAAGGTGATCGGGATTTGGTCGAGACTGACATGAAGCTCAAGGACTTCGAAGGCAATGTGTCAACCGCCATGGGAGCCGTATGCGTTAACTTAACCATCGGCAGTAAGACTTTGCCGACAACGTTCTTTGTAATCAGCGGCAAAGGCACCTACAACTTACTCCTTGGAAGGGATTGGATCCATGCTAATTGTTGTATCCCTTCTACTATGCATCAGAGCCTGGTGCAATGGATTGGGGACAGAATTGAAGTCGTCCGTGGCGAAGCCCCATCTACTGTCGCATCGGCAGAGTTGGACACTTATGAGCAGACCAGGTGTATATCTGGCGAAGCCTGGGATAAAGAGTTCCTCAAAGTTGCCGATTACCGCATCAAGCCGATCCAAGCAGTCGGTTCTGAGGAGGAGTCTTAATGGATCAGTTCGCCGATGACGGAAAATTGGGGCAGGGCTTCACGTCTGCCGATGACTTGCTCGAGGTCGACATCGGCGATGGTAGTAAACCTAGGCCTACTTTTATTAGTGCTAAGTTAGATTCCCAATGTAAGCAGCAGTTAACCGATTTATTGAAAGAGAATAAAGATTGTTTTGCTTGGGATTATACAGAGATGCCTGGTTTAGACCGATCGATAGTTGAACATCGGTTACCCATCAAGTCTGGTTTTCAGCCACATCGGCAGCCGGCACGCCGATGCAGTCCGACCATCTTACCCAATATTAAGGCTGAAATTACCAAGTTAATCGAGGCTGGGTTCATTCGGCAATGCCGATATGCCGATTGGATTTCTAATGTGGTTCCTGTGTATAAAAAGAATGGAAAACTTCGTGTTTGCATTGATTTCAGGAATTTAAACAAGGCTACGCTGATGGATGGCTACCCGATGCCCGTTGTCGATCTGCTGATCGATGCTGCTGCTGGGCACCAAATTATTAGCTTCATGGATGGCAACGCTGGGTATAATCAGATATTCATGGCTGAAGAAGATATACCCAAGACTGCTTTCCGATGTCCAGGTCACGTCGGCTTATTTGAATGGGTAGTCATGACTTTTGGTTTGAAGAATGCCGGTGCTACTTATCAGAGGGCAATGAATTTTATCTTTCATAAGTATATCGGCACAATAGTTGAAATCTACATCGATGACGTGGTGGTTAAGTCTGGAGACTTCAAAAAGCATCTTGCCGATTTGCGGAAAATATTGGAGTGCACGAGGGAGCATGGGTTGAAGATGAATCCTAACAAGTGTGCGTTCGGCGTATCGGCAGGGCAGTTTCTAGGCTTCATGGTGCATCAGAGAGGCATTAAAATCGGCAGAAAATCTATTGATGCAATTAACAAGGTAGTTGCTCCCACAAACAAGACTGAGTTACAGTCTGTGATCAGAAAGATTAATTTCATTAGAAGATTTATATCCAATCTGTCTGGTAAGATTAAGTCTTTTAGTCCTCTGTTAAAGTTGAAAGCCGATCAAGAGTTTATATGAAGAGAAGAGCAGCAGATAGCCTTAGAAGAGATTAAAAGATACTTGGTAAATCCTCTAGTCTTAGTTCCACCTCAACACGGGAAGCCTTTCAGGTTATATTTGTCTGCCGATGATGGTGTTATCGGATCAGCCTTAATTCAAGAGTTTGAGGGGAAAGAGCGTGTAATATGTTACCTGAGCAGAAGATTGGTGGATGCTGAAACCAGGTATTCGGCCATAGAAAGATTGTGCTTATGTTTATACTTCTCTTGCATTAAATTAAGACACTATTTACTGTCGGCCGAATGCACTGTTGTCTGCAAGGATGATGTGGTTAAGTACATGCTGTCGATGCCGATTTTGAGTGGACGAATCGGTAAGTGGATTTTGGCACTATCAGAGTTTGACCTGCGGTATGAATCGGCAAAGGTTGTTAAAGGTCAGGTGATGGCCGATTTTGTCACTCAGCACTGCAATATGGTGAGCTTTGTTGAGATTGCTCCTTGGGCTCTATTCTTTGATGGATCTACGTGCAAGGATGGAGCAGGTATCGGTATTCTGTTGATTTCACCCCGAGGACAGAGGTATGAGATTTCATTGCCGATTGTTGCTACTTCGACAAACAATCAGGCTGAGTACCAGGCTTTGCTTAAGGGGTTGGAACTACTCAGGGAGGTGCGTGCCGATGCTGTTGAAATCTTCGGTGATTCTATGTTAGTGATTAATCAGTTGATCGGGATATATGAATGCCGAAGTGAAGTGCTAATTGCAGCCCATGAGCAGTGTTTGCGGTTGTTAAAGGAGTTCAAAGAATACCGCCTTGAGCACATTCCAAGGTTGCATAATGAAGAGGCTAATCGGTTGGCACAGAATGCCTCAAGATATCAGCCGATTCAGGAAGTCACGACATCGGTAACGGTTGCCGATGACTGGAGAAAGGGGATTGCCGATTACTTGAGGGATCCATCCAGAAAAGTTGAAAGGCGTCTAAGGTTCCAAGCTACTAAGTATGTGCTCCTTGATAATGAGTTGTATTATCGGACAATTGATGGAGTTTTATTTAGATGTCTTGGCAAAGAGGAATCAAAAGAATTGATGGGTGAAATCCATGAGGGCGTATGTGGAGCGCATCAATCGGCATTCAAGACGAAGTGGATGATTAGGTGGAATGGATATTATTGGCCAACGATCCTGGAGGATTGCTTCAATTATTTCAAAGGGTGCCAGGACTGCCAGAAGTTTGGTAATCTGCAAAGGGCACCTGCATCGGCAATGAATCCTATAATCAAGCCTTGGCCGTTCAGAGGATGGGCTATTGATCTCATCGGCCAGATTTATCCGCCGTCGAGCAAGGGACACAAATTCATACTTGTTGCTACCGATTACTTTACCAAGTGGGTTGAAGCAATCCCCTTGAAGAAGGTAACATCGGCAAATATGGTGGATTTTGTTAAGGAGCACATTATTTACCGATTCGGTATTCCTCAAACTATCACTATCGATCAAGGAACCATGTTCACATCGGGAGAGTTTGATGACTTCACTGCTAGCATGGGTTTCATGGTGTTAAATTCTTCCCCTTATTATGCTCAAGCTAATGGTCAAGCTGAAGCGACTAATAAAGGAGTCATTAAGCTCATAAAACGCAAGATTGAGGAAAACCCCAGAAGGTGGTACACGGTATTAAACGAAGCTTTATGGTCATATCGGATGGCTTGTCATGGTGCAACCAAGGTCTCGCCGTATCAGTTGGTTTATGGACACGATGCTGTCCTACCTTGGGAAATTAAAACTGGTTCTAGGCGATTATCTTTTCAGGATCAGTTGACGACCGATGATTATATTACTCTGATGAAGGATGAGTTAGAAGATTTGGCAGATCATCGGTTGAGAGCGTTAATTAGTATTGAAGAGAACAAGAAGAGGGTTACCCGATGGTATGATAAGAAAGTGAAAGTAAAGGAATTTGCCGATGGCGATTTGGTTTGGAAGTTGATTTTACCGATTGGGACTAAGAGCTCTAAGTTTGGAAAGTGGTCCCCTAATTGGGAAGGTCCTTATCGGATAAAGTAGTCTACTCGTGGTAACGCGTACATTTTGGAAACTCTCGAGGGAGTGGCATTTTCCAGAGCGATCAATGGCAAATACTTAAAGAGATATTACCCTAGCATATGGGTAGATGCATAGTGCTCAGTCGAATGCCGATGAAAAGAAAAGTTATAAAAACATCGGTAAAAACAAATTAGCGTTATATTACAAGACAAGATCAAGTATCAGGTTACATCCTTGCCGATACAGCAGGTATTAGAATAGGGAGTGGATATCGTTTATCGCACGCAGGCGAATTTGATCTATTTCGTCTATCTCCTTGGCGTCAGCATCGGCAGAGCCCTCAACCGGCTTGATTTTCTTCTTCCACGAGATGGCTTGCCGAGCGTACTGATCCCTTTCTTGCTATAAAGCCCCGATGGAGTCGGACAGTTGGGTCTTTTGTTGATTGGCAGCCGTCAGATCCCCTTTAACCTTTTGCAGCTCTGCCAGCAGCTCCTCCTTCATTGCCGACAGTCGAGAGACTTCCTGGTCAAGGCTGCTGATGGAAGCTTTGGCTTGACCAATGCTTCTGTGCTTCTCATCGGCAAGGCGTTTAAATTTGAGCTTCTCTTCCTCGCTCTTGGCTTGGGCCGCTCTGTCGGCAATGCGACGAGTAAGCTTCTGGTACTGGATCTGCTTGATATCGATGGAGGCTGCCTGGAGAAGGGTTTCTGCTGCATCGGCGGAGAGATGGCTTTGGATATCCTTGAATATAATCCTTGCCGCTGATGAGTCCTGGACATGTTGAGAGGTGTCTTGCAGCAGCAAGGAGAGCAATTCTTCAAGTCTGGACTTGACTTCTGCCGATAGAGCCGGGATGGAGCTTTCCTCTTCATCGTCATCGGGGACGTTGACGGCAAAGGAGAAAAGACTGTCTGCTTGGAGGCGGCCTTGGCGCTCATCTTCGTTCTGAAGGTTTAGGCTGTAGGAGAAGAGGCTGTCTGGAGAGTCTTGGACCTGAAAACAGAGATTAAAATATGCCGATTGTAAAACTATAAGCTTTGAGGTAATCTACTTACCGTCTTGAAGCGGATCTCCTGCCTGGGACTTGGCATACTGGACGGCCCAGCTTCATCTTGAACATCGGCGGCAGATGCCGATGACTGAGCCCTTGTTGGAGAGGCAGCCGACGCCGTTGGTGCTGGTATAGTTGTGGCCGGCGTTGCCTCCGATGTGGTGGCAGTTTCTTGTGGTGGCGCTCCATCATCGGGGACGTGGGACGACAGTGCCGATGTCGATGTCGCTGCTGTTGCGGAAGGTTGAGTTATTCCCTCGCCGGGGACGTGAGTCGACGGTGCCGATGCCGGCGTCGCTGCTGCTGCGGAAGTTGTTTCTTCATTCAGCATGGCCGGTACCGATGCCGATGCCACTTCGGTCGTCGCAGCAGCTGCTATCTCCTGGCCGGGGGCGTCATCCATCGGTTGATCAAGCATCGAAACCGATGGAGGTTCTGCCGATGATCCGCCGGCAGGAGGTGCGACTGGAGCCGGAAGCAGTCTTGCTGGCGACGCATTGGCAGCTAATGGTGCCGTTGGAGCCGATGGTGGGGGAGAAGCCAGCCTCAAGCGTCTCTTCTTCGTCGACGCAGCAGCAGGGGAGCCGACCCGCTTGGATGAAGACCGGGGGGCATCAGCAACAGGGCTAGAAGTCATTTGTATTCTGGAAGCAGATGTCGATGTCCATAGTGCCTGAAAATATAAAGCGAGTTATGCAAAATAAATGTTGTCGATGAAACAGTATGTGATCGGTACAAGAGTTTACTGCATAAGTTTGCGTCAAGGCAATAGCGGCAGCCGATGTAGCCTGAGCTGTTGTAGGCATCGGCGAAGGTGCCTGTTGAGGTGTGAAGGCGGCCAACGTCGGGGCTTTGTTGCCGATGATCGATATAGGGCCCATCATCCGAAGATTGAAGGGTCTACCGCTGTTGCTCATTGTGGGGACTGGATCATCGGCCTGTCAAGTACAAAGGTGCAAAGGAGTTAAGTGTTGATACCGATGACAAATAAAGTAATGAAAGTACATTGGATAGCAGACTTACTGCGTCGTCAGGAATGAGGTAATCGGCGTCGATCAAGTGTCGATAGTAGTGCGAAGACTTGGCGAGTAGTTGGCACTTCCATTCTTGCCACCAAGACTTGAACTCGTTGGTGATGAAGGAGGTTGGCAACCAGGAGGACAAGTCAAGGTCTGACAGATCGGCATCGGCAGGGAGGTTGATGACTTTGTTCCAATCCAGATTGCTGGAGATTGTCTACCTAGGTCTTACTACCCTGGAGTATCACAGCTTGATCGGCAGTTGGCCAAATGCCAGTTGTCTTGCCGCTGCCGATGGATAGTAGAACTCGTACGACGGTGGAGCGTTCTTCCCAGATCCAAAGATGTTTACTGGGAGAGCTCAGGGAGTGATGCTGGCCTTCATAAATGCCTGGTTCTCAGGCAAGCTCATGTCAGACAGGCTGAACAGCAACGGAAACTGGTTGTGTTCGTCGAGATATGGCCACCAGGCCCGTTTCGAGGAGGGAAATCCGTTGTAGAACTTCTGGAAATAATAGTCGAAGTGCTCCCTATCGGCATCGGTACCTGGTAGCATTATCACGGCCTCTCCAAAGTTGAGCGGAGCTCGAGTTGCCGATTCGTCATCATCATATCGGTAGTCTTCTGATATGTCCCTCAGGAATTGTTGGGCGAATAAGTCAAACCCGAGGGCCTTGTGCATGTGTGCGTTCAGCCATAGGTTGACAAACCACCAGGGGCCTCCGAGATTGCCGATGGGCTCTCCTAGCAGTAGCTTGTTGGATACTTGATGAAGCAATCGGTAAACCGATCCGAGGAGGTACCTGCCTAAGGGGAGCCTTGTGCCGTTGGCAAGCAGTTCGGCCGCAGGGAGGTGCATGGTGGTCGGGCCGATGGTTTTGCCACAGAAGACAAACTTTTCCAACCACATGTTTAAGAAGATGGCATGCTCCCGTTGGGTTACCGATCCGGTTTTCTGGTGTTCCTGAATGTAACCTGTCTAGCCGCCGATACTACGGGTGTTCACTTTATACTCAGCTTTTCTGTTGAAGAGGCTAAGTGTATCGGCAGAGGTGATATCCAAGCCAATTAGCATGAAGACATCGGCAAGCGTGGGAGTAGCCGGTCCATGCCTGAAGAGGAAAGCATTCATGCTGTCGGACCAGAAATATGAAGCTGCAATCATCAAGTTCTCATTCCTCTCTGCATCGGCAATTGAGAGCCTAATGCATTGATCTATGCCACGCTCCTGCCAGTATACTTGCTGTGACCTAGCTAATCTCAAGTACCAGTTTTTCCATCCTTTGGTGTGCTTAGGCCATGAGCGGAATGTATCCTTCCATAGCCCTAGATCGAAGCTCTCAGACCTAAGCGGTATCAGGTTGGTTTCTGCGTTGATGATGGAGGTAGGGTCTAGATTGCCCATTGGGCCTAGGCAACTGAGGTTGGAACCGGCGAGGGGGATGATCACTTTATTGTACAGCTCCTAGGGTTTGAAGAAAAAGGGACGAATCAGAAGGAAGAATGGGGATAAAAACTAGGTTTTTGCGGAGAAAAACTGTGCAGAGAGGTTGGATTGAATGGGAAATGAATCTTACCTTCGGGATGTCAACTTGGGTCACCATTTGGAACCGGAGAGATGTTTGATTCGTCCTTGGAGTGCGAGGAAGTACTGTTGCTCGAGCCTGTGTTCTTCAGGGCAGCCGGAGGTTGAAGACGAAGGCAGGAAGGTGAAAGTGAAAATGGGCTCGGGTAAAAAGGCAGTGTGGATCCCGGTAACTTTTATAATCCTATTCAG
Source organism: Microstegium vimineum (assembly GCA_022036555.1). Lineage (NCBI taxonomy): Eukaryota > Viridiplantae > Streptophyta > Magnoliopsida > Poales > Poaceae > Microstegium > Microstegium vimineum. The sequence goes on from CM039128.1 coordinate 30,548,358, forward strand.
GGGCATTTTGGGGTTCTGTTCCACACTGTGCAGGAATGTAGAGAGGCCCGCGGTAGATACGCGCGGTGATCGAGGTGGTCTGTAACTGTTCGTGCTACAATCGAGGGATTTTATTATTAAATTGCAGTTCCACACGCGGAGATCGAGGGAACCGTACGCTTATCTCGGGGGTAACGGCTACAACAACGGCTACGGCAACGGCTACAGTGGAGAGAATTTCGACACGTAAAGTTATACGCTCCGAAACTGGGGGCATGTGTTGACACCGTTTTTCGACATGTGTCAAATGGGTTGAAGTTTGACTGGTCAATGACCGTTCTCCATCGGCATCGGTAAAATATGAGCCAATATTGCCGATGGAAGAATGCTGCAAAAGGCCAAGTGTGTTGCCGATGGAGGCTGGATGATCTTTGCCGACAAAGGTTAATTGGTGGTCTTGCCGATTGCCGATGAGCTGCTATTGCTGATTGTCGATGAAGGGGCCTTGCCAATTGCCGATTAAGGCTCGTTGCCGATTGCCGATAAGGCTCATTGCCGATTGACGACGAAGAGATGCTGCTGATTGCTGATCGGGAAAATATTACTGATGCCGATGGGCGTGACTTAGCACTTGGCGGTAGCGGAGAATTACAAGTGGCCAAGGAAGGAAGGTGCGGATTAAAGGGATCTGCTGATGGAAAGTTTCCATCGAGAAGGAGTATAAGGAAACTGGTGTTCTGTGCCAGTATTATTATAGTAGTTTGAGTCCGACTCTTGCATGGGTCGCTTATTTTCCTTTAAAATAGGTGTGTTTGTTTAGGAAATAAATATTATTATCCGGCTCCTGCGCGAGTCAGTTTCCTTTAAAATAGGAGTTTGTTTTAGGAAAGATATGTGTCGTGTCATTGTACAACTCTCCATGCGGGAGTATAAATATGTGCCCGAGGGCTATGGAAAAAAGAATCAATCCAATTCAAAAACAAACCAATTCTACTTTTTATCCTACTTTTATCGCAATTTACCTTTTCTTATGCATTAGTTATAGCTTTAACGAGTTCTTCAAGCTTTCGACGGGCTGCATCACCTTGATCTCCGTCAAAATCCTTGCTAGTTCCGCGTGGGAGTACCTCTAGGCTTTGGCAATCCGGGCGCATCGCTATTTGCCTCGTCTAGCTCTGCTCTAGTTATCCGTGATCAATCTGAGCCTTGACATCCGGGCGCATCGCTGTCGTCTCGTTCAGTTTGTCATAGTTATCATCCTTGTCGATTGATTGGTCAAATCGACTAGCACGCCCTCGACATCGAGCTTTGGGTAATAGCCCGAGGTGTTCACAGATCTGATGCTTTTTGTGTCAACAAGATTAAAATGAACTATGTCACAAATGCAGATGAGATGCACAATGCATTGACATCAATTAACACTAAGAAGACACAAAAGAAAAGAAAGAAACAAAAAGTACTATGATACACAAAGAGCTTCCCTACACTAAAATGGGAAGAAAACACCCAACTCGCTCTGAAGGCGAGAAAACGCAGCTTGATCCAAAGGCTTTGTGAGAATATCCGCAAGCTGGTTTTGGGTCTCAACATGCCGGAGGTCAATGTCGCCCTTCTCGTAGTGATCACGCAAGAAGTGAAAGCGGACCTCAATGTGCTTGGTCTTAGAGTGACACACATGATTTTTGGCCACACTAATTGCACTCATGCTATCACAAAGCAGAGGCACCTTAGTAAGCTCAAGACCGAAATCTTTCAAAGTGGCAATCATCCAAATCAACTACGAGCAATAGCTAGCCGCGGCAACGTACTCAGCTTTGCATGTCGACTGTGCCACGCTAGACTGTTTGCGAGAAGACCAAGACACCAACGAAGACCCGAGAAACTGGCAAGTCCCAGAAGTGGACTTCCGATCAAGACGGCAACCAGCAAAGTCGGCATCAGAATAACCACAAAGCACAAGAGAGGAGGAGGTGGAAAACCAAAGACCAAATTCGGGAGTGAATCACAAGTACCTCATGATGCTTTTCACCGCCTGCTTCTGCGAAGTCCGTGGGGATGCCTGAAAGCGTGCACACAAGCAGACGGCGAACTGAATGTCCGGCCGAGTCGCTGTCAAGTACAAAAGCGACTCGATCATGCTTCGGTACTCCATCTGGTCCACCGCCTCTCCTTCCTCGTCCGCATCCAAGGCAGTCGTAGTCGACATGGGCGTCGAAAGAGGCTTTGCCTCACCCATGTCAAACTTCTTCAAGATGTCCTTCGTGTACTTGCCTTGGTGCACAAACGTCCCTTCCCGGGTTTGCTTGATTTGCAACCCGAGAAAGAAAGTCAACTCTCCCATCATGCTCATCTCAAATTCCCTGCTCATAAGATCTGCAAACTTGGCAACAAGAGCATGAGAAGAACCACCAAAGATGATATCATCCACGTATGTTTGGACAAGGAGAGTGTCTTTGCCTTGCTTGAGGAGAAACAACGTCTTATCTACCGATCCCATTTTAAAACCCTTAGCATGCAAGAAGGTTTGTAATCTATCATACCATGCTCTGGGCTTGTTTCAAACCATACAAAGCTTTGTGAAGTTTAAAAACATGGTTTGAAAACTTGGGATTTTCAAAACCGGGAGGTTGTTTAACATAAACTTCCTCCTCTATGTAGCCATTTAAGAAAGCACTTTTAAGGTCCATTTGAAAAAGTTTAAACCCCTTAGAAGCCGCAAAAGCTAAAAGGATTCTAATGGATTCTAAACGAGCTATGGGAGCAAAGGTTTCCTCATAGTCTCTTCCCTCCTTTTGACAAAAGCCTTGAGCTACCAACCTAGCCTTGTTGCGCACTACCACCCCATCCTCACTTTGTTTGTTTTTTGAAAACCCATTCGGTACCTATGGGGTGGCAACTAGGTGGTGGAGGAACTAAGACCCAAACGTGGTTTCGCTCAAAGTTTTCTAACTCATCATGCATGGCATTAACCCAATCCGGATCCATCAAAGCGTGTCCAACATCTCGGGGCTCAAAAGAAGCGACAAAAGCCGAATGAGCAAAGTGAGAGAGATAGGACCTAGATCGCGTGACTCGACGGTCGATGTCGCCGATGATATTCTCCGGCGGGTGCTGCCGCTGGATGTGGCGGGGAACCTGCCTGGACGAAGTGGCCTCCCCCTCGACAACAGCTGGAGCTCTCTCAGGTGCAACGGGCACCGACTATGGAAGCTGCTCGAACGGCCCCATGTAGAGGAAGTAGTCGGATCGGGACCATGAGCCGAAGTGGACGTCGCAGGGTCGACGGGGGCAGCCAGTGGAGTTGGCTCGGAATCACCCCAATCGGCATCATCCTGCTCCTCCTCCACAAAGATGCTAGTGTTCACCTCATCATCACCTACAAGCTCAAAAGCAGTGGAAACATAGGGCATAGTCTCATTGAAGGTAATCTCACAAGTCTCCATCACTCGATTAGTCTCAAGGTTAAGTGCATGATAAGCACGAGAGTGAGTAGAATAACCAAGAAGGATACCGTCAAAAGACCGTGATTCAAATTTGTCCAACTTACCGCCCTTTTTGAGGATGAAGCACCTGCACCCAAACACCCGTAGGTGACTTACCTTGGGTGGTCTCCCAAATCGCAGCTAATAAGAGGTCTTCTTCTTGAAAGCTCGAAGAAAAATTTGATTGGAGACAAAGCAAGAAGAACTGAGTGCTTCGGCCCAATACCACCTAGGAGTCATATGCTCATCGAGCATCGTCCTGGCCATCTCAACAAGGGTCCAATTCTTGCGCTCAACAACACCGTTCTGCTGGGGAGTGTGAGGTGAAGAAAACTGGTGATCGAGACCCAAAGAAGAGCAAAGAGTTGCAAAGTGAGCATTCTTGAATTCTGTGGCATTGTCACTGCGGATAGCTCTCATGGCATTCTTAGGTAGCTCATTTTGCAATCTCAAAATCAGATCTCAAACAAGAGAAAAAGACTCATCTTTACTATCCAAAAAGAACACCCAAGAATACCTCGAGTAGTCATCAACGACTACAACAACATACCACTTCCCTGCTTCCGACCTAACCCGAGCTGGACCAACTGTGTCCATGTGTAAGAGCTCGCCGGGTTGAGAGGTCATAATTTGAGTTACGGGAGGATGGGAAGCGGCAACCATCTTGCCATGTCTGCAAGGATGGTAAACCAGATCCTTCTCGAACTTTAGCTTTGGAAATCCTTGGATAAGGTCCATTGAGCTAAGCCTTGCAAGCAAGTCGAAACTCAAATGTCCCAATCTCCTATGCCACTTCCAAAGCTTCGAAGAAGAACCGGCAAGAAGACAATGAGAAGGTCCGGAAGAGATAGAAAAATTTGCACGAAAAACCTTCCCGAAAGGTAAAATCCGGCAAACAAGCTCACCACGCGAGAGTCCAAAATACGAGAGAGATTAGGCTAGAAACTCACTTCAAAACCGTCATCAAGGAGTTGCGAAACCGAAAGAAGGTTAAAATGCAAATTCACAACCAAAGCAACATCCTTGAGGACAAAAGAAGAGTTCACTCGGATGGACCCTCGGGAGACAACCTTACCTTTACTCTTGTCCCCGAATGTAATGTACTCGGTGTGGTGCATGGGGTCGAGGCTGGAGAACCACTTGGCACTTCCGGTCATATGGCGTGAGCATCCGGAATCCACAAGCCAAGTCTCCTCCAGTCCTCCTTCCTACATCAATAAAAAGACATAGGATGAGGAAACAGACCAACACTGGGGTTAGTAAACTGTGAAGGATACCAGTGTTGTCCCACTTGCCCAAAGAATGGGTTAGGAGAAAAACCAAACATCTCCTGTCCCATGGGAGGATAGCGATCACCACGATGGGGAAAACATGGTCCGCCAAAAAAGGGTGGAGTAAAGCCACCGCCACGAGGCCCGTAGTCGTATGGGTCAGGACCGGTACCCCACCGGGCACGACCACCACATGGTCTCGCCTCCTGAGGCCTAGCACCTTGACGCATTGTACCTTTAGGCCTAATAGTGCACCTCCGAACTTCCGGTTCACGCACCCCAACTGGTGGGTGGTACATGTCCTGGTTGTTCAACTCAAACTGCCTCCGATCATCTCTCTTCCTCCAATAGCATAACTCAGTCAAATGCCCATCCCGCTCACAATACTCACAATGGTACCTCACCGCACTCTTGGTAGGCACTCTCTTGTTGGGTTGGGTGGCTCTAGCTTTCTTAGGAAGGGGATCACTAGAGATGTCTGGCATTGTGTCAAGTGGGTTGCGAAGGTGGTTCGGTTTAGCAATCCACACTTGCTTCTGTGGAGTGGTTTTGGGTGGCTCTTCAAACACACCATCTCTCACAGGAAACTCAGAGGGGTTGGTAGGCTTAGGTGGAGTGATCTTGGTAAGCTTGAGAGTTGTGGTGGGTTTCTCACTCTTGCTCAAACCACTGCACTCACCGATCTTACCGAACATGCTATCATCCTTCCCACCTATAGCAAAGCCTACTCCCGTGCTGCCAGCCCTTTTGCATTGGCTAAGCATCATCCCCAACTGCGGCTCTCGGCAAGACACCTAGCTCAAGATGGACCGAAGGTATGTGTTTTCTTCCTCGGTATGCATCTTGTCGTGTCTGCACGACGCAATCTCAAGATCCAAAGCCTCAAAGCGATCCGACTCTCTAGTGCTATCTGAGCTGACCTTCTCTAACACAACGATCTTAGCATCCTTCTGTGTCAGCTCAGAATGCAAGCCTAAGCAAGACTTACACGCATCATGTAAGCTAGGCCTAGCCTTCAGCTCACTGACCTCCTCAAGTAGAGTGTCATACTTGTCCTGGAGAGTGACAAGATCAGACATGTGAATGGCGCAAGCATCACACTCTACCTCCTCGGTAACAACCACTGACGCCTTAGAAAAATCTAGCTCATGAAGCGCGCTAAGGTACTTCGCCTTAAAGTCGTTCTTCTCACAAGCGGCACGCTTGACCAATGCATCTTGACTCATCAAGGTGTCGTTCAGAGACTCAATCTCGAGAGAGAGGGACTCGACGGTGGGTGATACCTCGGGTGTGTCGGAGTCGTAGTCGTAGTCGGGGCCTTCCTTGTGCTTGCCGACCTTGCCTTCTTCAATCGTCATGGTGCAAAATCCACCATGCTTGGCGTCGGCGTAGAAGCATAGGTCGTTGAGCTTGTCCTCAACCTTTCCCTTCGACTCATCATCGCTTGAAGAAGCACCTCCATTGGAGGAGGCATCGATGTCACTGAGGGAGGTGAGGAAGGTTCGGTGCTTGGCCTTTACCTTGTCGATCACCTTCTTGGAGGACCTTCGGTGGTAGCCGCCCTTGGGCTTGTGCTTGTCCTCGAAGTGGTGCTCGCGCTTGTCCTTGCGCTTGGTGAAGTCACCCGCAGCTTTCTTGGGGCAGTTTGCGATGAAGTGATCCTCATCACCGCAATGGTAGCATCCCTTGGCCGAGCCACCACGCCGACGGTTCAAACGGTTGTTGTGAAACCGTGAGAACTTGGTGATGACCAAAGCCAGCTCATCATCTCCAAGAGCCTCCACTTGATCCTCTCTCACAGAAATCAAAGACAAAGCGAACAAAGAGTGTGAAGGGTCAGAGGAGGAGGAAGACGTACCGCCAGGGCTAGAAACCAACGCCATAGAGGTTTTCAACGGGTTTTGAAGCTTGGCCCAGGTCTGGTAGTCAATCTCCGAGGACTTGAGCTTGCTAAACAGCTCGTCCATGGTCAGGGCATCATAGCCACCTTCATCTCCCACAACTTCCGATCAAGAGCATGCAAAATCTTGATATCCATCTCATGATCATCATAAGGCAAGTTGGCTCGATTAGCACGCATCTTGTTGACGATAGATTGGAAGCGAGTGAACATCCCGTCAACAGATTCGCCGGCCAACTGAACAAAGTTCTCGTACTCTCTACGGTATGTGTCGAAAAGTCTGGACTTGATCTGAGGGTTGCCCTCATGATATCTCAATAGTGTTTGCTAGATCTCTCGCGTCGTAGTGAGGTTCGAGACTCGCTCAAACTCAGGAAGAGACAAACTCGAGAAGAGGATACTCCGTGCACGACTGTTTGCGTTGTGTTGAGAAGTTTGGAGTTGGTCAACACGAGCCGCAAGAACACGATAGCCCTCATTCTCACAAATCTCTCATATGTTTGAATCAACTCCTTGTAGATTGGCGGACATGCGCACCTTCCGGTAGGAGAAGTTCGTTCCATAGAAAACGGAGGTTTGCCAACACCTCGCTCCATGTCGCCTTCGCGGATCAAGAACCGTGCAAGGTGGAATGATCCTTAACCGGCTCTGATACCAATTGAAGGACCGAGGATAGCGACAAGACGGGGGGCAAATGGGAGCCTCAAATTTCTCTCGAAATATTCGGACCACTCTTCCCAAAACCAAACCCAGTTGCTCACCAGCAGTGGAGGAAAACACACCGGAAACACCGAAAACCAAGTTCCCGACCCCTATGGAAGAGAGGCAAGAACCCAAGGCAAATCAGCCGAAACACAACCGACGGACGCTAGGTTCAGAACCGACGGACGCTCCAACTACAGCGTCCGACGCCAACACAGAAACAACCCCGAGAGAAACTCAGGGCGACGGACACGTCTGACTCAGATCCATCGGACGCTAGGCAGCATCTGACGCAAATCACACAGAGTGCTTGCACGGCCGAAAAACAAATGGACGCGTCTGGCGCAATGCCGACGGATGCTGAGGAGCGTCCGACGCAAAACACACAGAGAGACTGCGGGATAGAAAACCGACGGACGCGTCTGGTGGGTAGGCGACGGACGATGGCGAGCGTCCAGTGCAAACTTGAACCGCACAGACAAGGATCGCGACGGATGCTAACGTCAGCACATCCTAGCGTCCGGCGCCTCTCGACGGAGCCTCCGGCGCCCCCGAGCAGAGCGCAGTAAAAGTGAAAACCCCGATTTTCTTCGCCAAATCTTTCCAAAACCTAACCAAATGATCACCAACTGCAACCAAACTTTGTAGGCATGATCCTAGTGCAGTTGGGGAGCTATCCTGAAGAAATCATCGCTCAATTTGGACGGGTTAAACGAAAACAAAAGGATTTCAGGAAGAAACCCCAAAACGAAGAACACGAGAGAGAAAACGCCTGATCTGCATACTCGAGAGGTTTGAGGAGGGATCCGTTAGTGCAAAGATGCTCCTCTCGAATACGAACAACTTGGTTCAATCAGATTTGCATGAGCTACTCCCTACAAAGAGATTTCATCTCGGGAACAAAGAGGGAGCAAAAGCAAAACGCGAAGAACACAAGCAAAACGAGAGACGCAATCAAGTAATCAAAGCCACCATGGCTTACAGAGGGTAAGGCCTCAGATTCCCACCAAAAGGTTCACAAGTTCTTACAAAGGTTGTTGAAATCAACCTAAGGCCCTCATGAACTAGAGAGAAGTTAGAGAGAGAGGTGGTGCAAATGATTATGGTTGAAGAGATAGGATGAGGATACCCCTTCATCCCCTATTTAACAGGGCTTTGGCTATTTCCCAAAGACACCCCTAGATACATGACCGAATTAACTAGCCCTAAGACATTTAATTCAAGTCGATAACTCTCGGCCACTCGTTTGAATGGACGGCCCCGCTTCCTGCCGGGAGTTGTCGTTGCCTCGACGCAACCTCCAGGATTCCGCCACGTGCCATCCCCGCTTCCTCGGAAGCTCCACCTAGGTTTTGAGGCCCAAACCCAAGAAACCCGCCACCGGTAGCTTTGGGCTTAACTACCGAACCCCGAGTTTTGAGGCCTAAACTCGGAAACCATCCTCGGATGGTTTTGAGGCCCAAACCACCAAACCGCTCAACTTGAGCCACCTTGTCCTCGCCCGATCGGACTCTGAGTCCTATGAGCCTCCGCTCGACCCGCTCGTCCACCGTCTTGACTCGGTCGACTCGGTCTACCCTCCATGTCTTCTCGCACTCGCCGGTGCCAAGTACTAGCCACCACAGCTAGTCCACCGACGCCCATGGTCCCTCAGTTCGAGCCCCGCTTCCGCCCTTCACCGCTCTCAGTCCATCGGCACGGCAAGCCTCTACTCGACCTTCTCCACGCCATTGGCCACTGTCACTAGGCATAGCACCTGCACACCACAAGCCGATAGACAGACACGCATTTGCTTTCGCAAAGGGTTAGAATAAACCGTTTAAAACTGAAACACTGAAATGTTGGTCAATCTCTCATCATCAAAGTTGAACATACATGGTATTTATCCACCATGTGTTCGCAAATAGATTATTTTTTCTATAGGAGGACAATGATAAATATTTGAAATGTGTTGATATAAATCAAAAAAACAATTTTTACTATGAAAGTACAATGACAAAAATATGATATGTGGTGGCACAAATCACAATTAATAGACTACAATCACTAGATTTTGATAAGAACGTTTGTTTTATTTTAAAACACATATTTTTATAGATAATAAATTATTTAAACGCATATAACAACTGGAGATCCTCACCTAAGGAAAATCAACATACTAGGACTTTTGCACTACCAAAGTCACAGAGCTTGACATGGTGCGTGAGAGGATCAACATGTATATCAAAGAGAGACAATACCAATTTAGAACTAGTTACCAAATCAAAGAAAGAATATAACATCTACCCACGAAACATTCTGATGGTCTACAATTAAGACCGGAATAAGAACAACATATGAGTAACCGAGTAGAAAATGAGACTATCAAAAGTAAGCAGGCATCAGAGTAACTGAGCACGCAGAAATTCAGATCCACACACATGAAACTAAACTAAAAGGTATAGCTTTTCTATTTATAGCACACTAAAGAACTAAATAAATAGAAGATCATGCTTCCTAAATTCTTTCAAAAATCAAGTAACAAAGCAGTCAGCCAAATAATTCAACTCCAAATCATTCTTGCACGCCATGCAACAGAACATCTCACAGTCACAGCCATGGCTGGCAGTAACGCCCCAGTGTCCATGGCTGTGCAATGTGGAAATGGAGATATACAGCTGCGGCAGTGGCAGGCAGACCAACTAACCCATCCAATCCAATCATATTTAATAACCCATCTAAATTGATTCATAGATGGGTGGACCAAAAGTGATCCAAATTCGTGTGGATCCCCCATCCACATGCCTACAGATGGAAAGAGATAGCCTGCCTGCTTTGGTTCGTGATTCTTCCCATCACTAATATGGTATGTGACCGTGTCTCCCCCTTCGGCCTCTTCTTCTTCTGCGATGAACAGAAAAAAAATAGAGCACCATTAACAACAACACCCACAGATCAGCCTGGGCCCATTTTCACCGAAAACCGAAGACCGAACCGAACCGAACTGAATAGTCGGTTTTTCGGTTCGGTTTCGGTTTCCAATTTTGTGAACTTCGGTCATCGGCTTCGGATTCGGTTCTTATCTCCAATTGAACCGATCCACCGAAGAACCGAAGTTTAATTCGCAACGTGAAGAAGTCTGCACTGTGCAGTCAGGAACGCAGCGACGCAAACAGCCCACCAGGCACAGTTACGGCCCACCAATACACCCAGCCCCCGCCGGCCTCACGCTCACGCAGGTCCCAGCGTCGTAGACTCGCAGCCAGCCCACTCCGGCACTCCCAGCCGCACCCTAACCTTATCCTTTTCCCTTCGGAGTTCGAGGTGGCGGCGCAGCGGCGCACCCGGCAGGTTAGCGGAGGCGCCGCGACGCCAGACCGGAGGTGGAGGCGCCGAGGCAAGACAGCAGCTGCGCACCAGCGCGGTCGCGAGGCGTTCACAGCGCGGACGGCGGACGCCAGATGGAGGCGACGAGGCAGCTGCGGCAAGTCTACAGAAGTGCAGATCCATCCAGGGAGTGGCTGCAGCGAATCTGCGAATGTGTTCGCAAACATGTTTCTCTTTGAATGCTTGCGGCTCTCGTGTGAATGCTAGTACTCTCTCTGCTTACTTGCTTGCTACTCTCTAACTCTCTTTGCTTGCTTGCTTCTTCCTTGCGTGAATGCGTGATAAAGTGAACCGTTTGTATGCTGATTTGCTTCTCCCTGCCGTCAAAGCTGATTCTATTATTTGCATGTTCCATCGGTTTGTTCAGCTATAACCAAAAAAACGAACAAAAATCCCGAAACCGAACTCGTCGTTTCTTGATTTCCTAGCCAACCGATCGGTGGCTATTTTCTGGAAACCGAAGTTTCTGAACACCGAATTAATCGAACCGAAGTGTCGATTAAAACCGATTGCCCAGGCTGACCCACAGAGGAAGCAGATGGAGCGACGTCCTGCCTCGGCAGTCACACAGATCCCTGCCCAATCCCAAATATGGGTCACCCCTCACCTTATCGGTACCGGCAGGGGGAACCGCTGCCATGGTGCCAGCAGCGGCGGGAGGGGCACGTCCAGCTCCATAGGTTGTGCATCATATGAGTATCCAAAACTAAAAAACAAAACACAATTAGGGAACACAAATCACATCGGGGCTGGAGCAAATTAAAGCACCACACCTAAATCCTGGTTTTACACGACGTGTGCGAAGGTAGATGTAGAGCTCTAGGAATGGCATGTGCGAAGGGCAAATGCGAGAGAGATTCCGATTAAGTAAGTTGTTGGTGTCTAAAATGGCAGGGTCTAGATGACCAACGAGTAAATTTCTAAGTGTGTCGGAGTACGGATGGTTACGCTCGGAGAACACAGAGGTTTATACTGGTTCGGGCACGAACGCCCTATGTCCAGTGTGTTGCGGGGTCGTATTACCGAGCGTGGAGAGCTCGTAGAGGGGAGCTACAAGCTTGGGTGAGAGAGGGAAGCGTCTTCCCAGGTCTCGTGCGTATGAGGTTCTTAGTTCTGGTGTGTGCTCGCGTGTGTGCGAGTTTGAGTGTGTGCGAATTAATGTTGGGATGTCGAGCCAGCCAATCCGAGGGTTCATCCTCCCCCTTTATATGTAGGGAGAGATGGAGGAGTACAGTAGAGAGAGGAGGAGTGAACGTGAGCCCGGCTTGGGCTTCTGCCGAGGGGGAGCTTTGTCCTCATTCTGTCTTCCTTCTTGTGGAAGATTGCGCCAGTAAACACATGTCCGAGTCCTGTTCGTCCTTGTTGCGCGGTAGCCATGCGTGTTGTGACCGGGGACTCCGTTGTTCCCATACCTGGGCATGGGCGGAGGTTGGTCGCACAGGACCGGGCACCCCCGCGTTCCGTCATACAGGGCTGATGACACCCTCATCCCTGTTGAAGTGTCCATCGGAGGTATGGCGCGGGTGTAGTGCGCAGAAGTCACCGGTTAGGCAGCACAGGACCTTGTACCGCAAGGTGAACAAAGGTTGGCATGGCGACTCATGCCTTGACTCCATCCCTGAGGACGGAGGGTACTGTGGACCTTTTGACTATACGGGTTAAGGCATCCCGAGTTGTTGATGGCGGTGAGATCTACGAAGGTGAAGAACGTCCCGGGTGACGTCTACGTGGCTCGGACAGGGCGGAAGAGTCCCCGAGGGTTGATGACATCACGGATGACGCCCCCTTGGCTCGGGCGAGGCGGAAGGGCCCCCGAGGGTTGATGACGTCACGGATGACGCCACCTTGGCTCGGGCGAGGCGGAAGAGCCCATGAGGGTTGATGACGTCACGGATGACGCCCCCTTGGCTCGGTGAGGCGGAAGGGCCCCCCGAGGGTTGATGACATCACGGATGACGCCACCTTGGCTCGGACGAGGCGAAAGAGCCCCCGAGGGTTGATGACGTCACGGATGACGCCACCTTGGCTCGGGCGAGGCGGAAGAGCCCCCGAGGGTTGATGACGTCACGGATGACGTCGTCTGGGCTCGGGCGAGGCGGAAGAGCCCCCGAGGGTTGATGACATCACGGATGACGCCCTCTTGGCTCGGGCGAGGCGGAAGATCCCCCGATGGTGATTTTGTTTTTGTGGAGTCTGGTAAATTGGGTACCCTATTTCTAGGTATCCGACAGTAGCCCCCGAGCCTTTGATGTAGTGAAGGACTACACCGGAGGCTTCCAAGAGCGCTTATGGTGGTTTGGTTAGACTTTTGGATTCCGGTGGGTGCGCGCGAGCGCACCCGCCGGGTGTAGCCCCCGATGCCTTAGGGGGGAAATTTCCTCCTAAGGGCTTATTCGGAAACCTTGCACAGTGCTTGACCCTTCGCCTCCCTCACGAGGCGGGGAGGGAGTGGTCTGCTCCGTAAGTCAGAGCCAGAGCTCTAGTTGCACGCCAGCCCTGCTGCGGGTGGCACTGTTGTCCTCGGGCTGACGAGCCTTGAGGTGACGAGTCGGTACTGCGCCGTGCTGTCTTTCGGCCTGTACGGATGATTGACTGGTCCAAGACACATTTGTCAGGTTTCGGGATCTGACTGCGCCCCCTTCCCCCTCTCGTGGCCCAAAAGTGGGCGTGTCGTGTCTTTCCCGTTCGAGGAGCGGCGCCAGAGCGCCACTTGCTCTGCGGTTAAGTGATGAAGACATCCACACCAATGATACATCCACGCCATCACGAGTACCAGTTTCTGGTCCTATTACTCGCGCTCGTGCTCATCAAATTAATCATCATGTAAGTTCACTCTTGAGTTCCTGTCCATCATATTTAGACCATGGAGACGCGTGCATTCTTGTTTTGATTAGGAACCAGGGAGAGGACCGAAAGGGACAAGGATTCACGGAGGCTGGATTCGGACTCGCGGAGGCTGGATTCGGATTCCAGGACAGCTCAAACTTGTGATGGTCACCACGGTCGCATACGGACTCGGATTGGGGTGTTCAAGTACTTCATGGAATCCTTATGAAGTCTATTTTCATATGGATCTAGAATCACGTCCATATCTGTTCTGAGGCAGCCGCAATGACCGAATTACAACCGAGAGCTTTTTCTGTCCCAAGGTGCTGCGTCACCTTAGTTTGGTCCAATGGGCCGTGTATCAAGTTGGGTCCATTAGGGACGCGTCCTAGGGTTGGAAAACGACCCCAACACCCTCGTGGTCGTCCTTCCACCTTTATATACTCATTAGCCGCCACCAAGAACAGTTAGGTTTTGTTTCGTCGAGTTAGCTATTGCTGCCGCCTTTCATCGCGCGTGTTGGATCAACCGTCCGTCTGATTATCAACAGGACCTCACCATATTGTGTTCTCAGATTGAAACCTTCATATTCATCTTGCCATTGAGTGCTTGTTTCATCTTGTTCTTGCTAGTTCTTCGATTGCTTGCAGGACGGGAGCCCTAGTGGCTGGTTGTCGCGCCGCAAGATCACGACAACCATTGGAGGTGGTGTATCGGTTGCTAAGGCGCAGCGTCCTTGGACGGTTGTAGTCGAGCCGTGAACGTCATCCCCATCCACCAATCGAGTTATCCACTTTCTTTCATCGAAAGATCGGACCGCGAACCCTACGGGTCGTCATCATTAAGACTCCGAACAACGCGCCCTGAGCCACCCGTCTGCTTGGCCATTTATAGCCTCGCTGCACCCTCTCGAAGTGGGTGTTGTCGCACAGTGCGACGTGGTTGGGAGGAGTTGTTGTAGCCTCACGGGCTTGTGGCCGCATTAGTGCCATGTCGGGCTATAAATGGGGGTGGCCACTCGTGGGGAGACTCACATCCACATAGTATGACCTGCCCTAGATTCTTCCTCCGAGGCCTGATCGGAGAGTCCCTTGAGCCACCCTGGCGGGTGGAATTTTGAGGGCGGCACCGGGTTCAGAGGAAGTTCTGCGTTGGGAGCGCCACCATCTCATGTCATCGGACGGGAGATGTCAGTGGGAGTTTTGCGGCGTGCGCAGTTCTTCCCCGTCATCTCGTCCCACGAGACGGTCGTGCTCCCTTGCCGTCTCCCGTAGCAGGGGGCCAAGGATGCGTCTAGCGGAAAGACTGTGCGGTCCACCCGCTCAGCTTTCTAAGCCAGACGTTCCTTGGGTCTCCTAGCGGAGACGCCACCGTTGGGAGACGGTGGTCTTGCGGGCTGGTGAGCTCGATCGCGTCCGGGCGTGGACGTGTCAGTGCCGCCCCCCGGAGCCCTAGGTATCAGAAGGTGAGCGTCCGCGCATGCGCATGGGGTCGCCTTGATCATGTAGCACCTGTGTAAACTCTGGTGTTGCATGCCTAGTTGGGCTTCGAGGGAGTAGTCCTGAACGCCCCTCGGTGCTGGTGAACGCCTTCCCGGAGTAGGGCGGGGCGTGTCGCCGGACCAACGGGCGTTCCGCCGCTCGGCGTTCGAAGCGTGACCCAAAAAAATGCTTGACCAACTCGTCATGCCTTTTTTCTGGGGGACGCAGTCGACCGCGTAGGTCTTGGGTGATGGTGGTGCAGTCGTTGCCCCATCACGAGAGACGAAGCAGGGGCAGTTGGCTCGTTGGGCGTTCGCCTGATAGGCAGCCCTCGGAGCGACGTTACCGGTGTGCGCAGGGCGCTTGAAGCTTGCCCTGTTTCCCTTTCCTTTGTCCCTTGGCCGGGATCCCCCTTCAGTCCACCTTGTGTTTGATTAGGTGTATGACGATTTCGTGTGGCCCTTGTAGTACATGAAAAGTATGTAACCTTCGCAAGGATTAGCGTATAAGAATGTGACGCTTGTTTGTTGTTTTTTACCTGTGTGGACCTCTGACGCGTGAGGTTTGGTGCACCTTTTTCCCTCTCCGTTATCCAGTTGCTTGAACCAGTAGGAGGGGTAAGGCGGCAGCCCCCGAGCCTCTACTCGATGTAAGGAAACGTCTCGGGTCTGTGCCGTCTTTTCGTACGTTCCTCGCGCATCTCTCCGCGAGAAGGGGGAGTATGAGCCGGACCATGCTATCCTCGAGGCGGACAAACCACGGATGCTCGTCAAGGTAATAACGGGAAAATTTGAGTGGGGTGCTCGGTTCCCGTTCGCTGGGGTTCCGGCTTGTGGCCCATGTCGTGGCTCGCCCCAAATCGGTTATATCTAGTAGCCGGGTCTGTTCGATCGGTCCCGGGGGCCTGCTGCCTTCCTTCGGTAGGAATACCATGAACCAATCATTCGTAAAGACGGACTCAAATACGAAATCTGGGAAGGACCTTAGCATCCTATTGCCAAGCTAATGACCGCTAGCGTGTCCATTCCCTATTCGCCGCTCGCTCAGTTGTCCTGAGACGGCCATTTCGAACCTCGCTGGGTCAGCCTTCGTATCTCTGGACCATAATGGGCCGTCAGGGCGTCTATAGCCCCTATCCCTTTAGCTTACCTGGACCCAAGAGGCCGTCCCCGTTGGTGTCCGCGCGTATGCGTTCGTCCGATCTCTGGATGCGTCGGGTGAACCGTGTCGAGGGTCGGGCCGAGCCCTGCTTGCGCTTGAGGGTAAGCGTGGCGTTGAGCCTAATGTCCCTGCAAATGTCAGAAAAAGAGTTCTCGCGCACGAGTGAGGACAAACTTGTAGCGAAAAACGGTCGTACATGGGGAGGAGATCGGGACGAGGCAAGATTTTATTGAAAAAGAATCGAGGAAAAGCAGCCCCTTTATCCGGCCCCCAAGTAAGGCGCGCGACCCAGGCTGGGAGCGCGTCTTGCTTACCGTTCAAGCTGCGTGTTGCCCACGTGGCTTGTATCAAATCTCTTCCAGAGAAAAGATACCAACGCGGGCGTATGTGATTCGGGGGGAGACGTTTAGGGATAGAAACGACGTAGCTTTTCGATGTTCTAGGCATTGGAGAACACTTGGCTGTCGGGACCCATGGTGGCGATCTTGTAGCTTCCAGGACGGAGGACCTCCGCCACGACGTACGGTCCTTCCCACGGCGGCGTGAGTTTGTGCTTGTCTTTGTTGCTTTGCCTGAGCCGAAGCACTAGGTTGTCGATGTTGAATTCGCGCTTGTGGACGCGGCGATCGTGGTACCTCCGGAGGGCCTGCTGGTACTTTGCGGAATGTAGGAGGGCGATGTCCCTTGCTTCGTCTAGCTGGTCCACGACGTCCTCCATGTTGGCTTGGTTTCCCTCCTCGTCGTAAGCCTTGACCCGTGGGGAACCGTACTCCAGGTCGGTGGGGAGCATGACCTCCACCCCGTAGAACATGAAGAAAGGGGAGCAGCCGGTGGCTCTGCTCTGGGTCGTTCTGAGGCTCCAGAGGACGGCTGGCAATTCCGTAACCCAACTGCCTCCGAACTTCTTAAGCCAGCTAAAGATCCTTGGATTTAACCCATGCAGGATCATCCCATTGGCGCGCTCGACCTGCCCATTCGTTTGGGGGTGCGCGACCGCGGCCCAGTCCACCCGGATGTGATTCCTGTCGCAGAAGTCCAGTAACTTCTTGCCAGTGAATTGGGTGCCGTTGTCGGTGATGATCGTGTTGGGCACTCCGAATCGATATATTATGTCTGTGAAGAACATGACTGCCTGCTCCGACTTGATCCGGGTGAGGGGGCGTGCCTCGATCCACTTCGAGAATTTGTCGATGGCGACGAGAAGGTGGTCGAAGCCCCCGGACGCCCTGGACAGCGGTTCCACCAAGTCCAGACCCCAGACCGCAAAGGGCCAAGTGAGGGGGATGGTCTGCAGCGCCTGCGCGGGTAGGTGAGACTTGTTGGCGTAGAACTAGCAGCCTTCGCAGGCGCGTACTACCTTCGTGGTGTTTGCTACGGCCGTTGGCCAGTAGAAACTTTGGCGGAACGCCTTTCCGACGATCGTGCGGGGGGCTGCGTGGTGTCCGTAGTCCCCCGCGTGTATGTCCTCCAGCAGGCTCACCCCCTGCTCCGTGGGGATGCAACGCTGCAAGATTCCCGTGGGGCTGCGTCTGTAGAGTTCTTGGTTGATAACGACGAAGAACTTGGCGCGTCGTGCGATGCGGCGTGCTTTGTTCCTATCGTCGGGGAGGCGCTCCCGAACCAACCAATCCAGGATAGGTACCCTCCAATCGGGGGGAGGGTCATCGTCACCGATCGGTGCGTCATCCCCGGCGTCACGCACCTCCTCGACGTCCATGACCTCCGCCGTGGTAATCTCCAGGGTCTCGGCCTTGGGTTCCACATGCCAGGTGACGGACGACTTATGAAGGTCGCTGGTGAAGACTCCGGGCGGGACCGTACCCCGGCTGGAAGCCAGCTTCGCGAGCTCGTCTGCCGCCTTGTTGTATCTTCTGGCGACATGGTTGAGCTCCAGACCGTCAAAATTTTCCTCCAGGCGGCGGACCGCCTGGCAGTATGCTGTCATCTTCGGGTCATGGCAGTTTGACTCCTTCATAACCTGTTCGACTACGAGCTGGGAGTTGCCTCGCACGTCGAGCCATTTGATGCCCAACTCCGTTGCTATGTGTAGCCCGTTTACCAGGGCCTCATATTCCGCGACATTGTTGGACGCTGGGAAGAACATGCGGATCATGTACTTGAGCTGGACCCCGAGCGGGGAGACGAAAACCAGGCCGGCGTCGCCACCGGTTTTCATCAGCGATCCGTCGAAATACATGACCCAGAACTCCTGGTTTTCCGCCACTAGTGGCTGCTGGATTTTGGTCCACTCGGCGACGAAATCCGTGAGGACCTGGGATTTGATGGTCGTTCGTGGCGTGTAAGAGATAAACTCCCCCATGAGTTCTAGTCCCCACCTTGCCACCCTCCCCGTAGCTTCGTGGCTCTGTATCACCTCCCCGAGGGGGTAGGACGACATGACGGTGACGTGGTGGCCATCGAAATAGTGGGCCAGCTTTCTTCGTGTGATGAGGACCGCGTAAAGGAGCTTCTGGATTTGAGGGTACCTGGTCGTGGTCTCAGATAATACCTCACTGATGAAGTACATCGGTCGCTAGACCTTTAGCGCGTGTCCCTCCTCCTCCCTTTCGATGACGATGACGGAGCTTACCACCTGGGTGGTGGCGGCTAGGTATAGGAGAAGGTCCTCGCGCGGCGTCGGCGGAACGAGGATGGGTGCGCTCATGAGGATCGCCTTGAGCTTGTCCAGGGCCTCCTGCGCCTCGGGGGTCCAGGTAAAGTGTTCGGCCTTCTTGAGAAGTCGGTAAAGGGGGAGGCCTCGTTCGCCGAGGCGCGAGATGAAACGGCTCAAGGACGCGAGGCATCCCATGACCCGCTGCACCCCCTTCACGTTGCGAATTGCTCCCATTGCGGCGGTGGTGGAGATTTTATCAGGGTTGACCTCGATGCCACGCTAGGAGTCAATGAAGCCGAGAAGCATGCCGCGCGACACCCCAAACACGCACTTCTCAGGGTTGAGCTTGACGATGGCCCCGAACGCTGTCTCGAGGTCTGCGACCATGGTTTCCGTCTGCTTTGACTTCACCACGATATCGTCCACATACACCTCAACGGTCATGCCGATGAGTTTCCAAAAAACCGAGCGCATGCACCGCTCGTATGTGGCTCCCGCATTTCTAAGTCCGAATGGCATAGTGACATAGCAGAAAGAGCCAAACGGCGTGATGAAAGATGTCGCGAGCTGATCGGACTCCTTCATTTGAATTTGGTGGTAACCGGAGTATGCGTCGAGGAACGAAAGTGTTTCACACCCCGAGGTGGAATCGACGATTTGATCGATACGCGATAGAGGGTATGGGTCCTTGCCGTATGCCTTGTTCAAGCTAGTGTAATCTACGCACATCCTCCATTTTCCGCTCTTCTTCTTAACTAGCACTGGATTAGATAACCACTCGGGATGGAATACCCCTTTGATGAATCCAGCCGTCAGAAGTTTGCAGAGCTCCTCCTCGATGGCCCGTCGCCTCTCTTCGTCAAAATGGCGCAGGCACTGCTTCACCGGCTGGGCTGCGGATTGAATCATCAAAGCGTGCTCGGCCACGTCTCTCGGTATGTCCAGGACGTCTACGAGGCTCCACGCGAACATATCGCTATTCGCGTGGAGGAAGTCGACAAGCGCTGATTCCTGCTCCGGATCCAGGGAGGCGGTGATGCGCAGCACTCGGTTGTCCATCACGGACGGGTTGAGGGAGATTTATTTTACCCCTTCTAGGGGGGTGAAGTTTCCCGTGCCCTTAGAGTCGACTCTCTCGTTGCCCACGGCCTCGGCTGCCGCCGCCAATTCCGGGCATTGCGTCGTGGCCATTGCTTTCTCGCAACTATCCACGTCACACTGGTACGCCTCCGTAAGCTCGGAGGCGACGTGATGACACCGTGAGGCCCTAGCATTTTTAGCTTGAGGTAGGTGTAGTTCGGAATGGCCATGAACTTCGCGTAGCACGGCCTTCCCAACACCGCGTGGCAGGGCGCGTGGTAGTGAGCGACCTCGAAAGTGAGGAGCTCGGTCCGGAAATTATCCGATTCCCCAAACGTCACGGGCAAGTCAACCTGCCCAAGGGGTATGGAAGGTTTCCCGGGAATGATCCCATGGAAGGCAACCCCCTCTAGCAGGTGAAGTTTTTCCCGGGGTACCTTTAAGGCCTCGAAGGCGTTGTAAAAGATGATGTTGAGGTCACTGCCCCCGTCCATCAATACCTTGGTGAAGCGTTGCCCCCCTATGACCCGGTCCACGATGAGTGGATAGCGTCCCGGATGGGTGATATGTTTCGGGTGGTCGCCTTGCCCGAACGTGATGTCAGTCTCCGACTAGTCGAGGAAGACAGGGGCCGTTGGGACGGCCGCGAAGACCTCACATCGCTCCTGCTCCCGCCGACACTTGTGGTATCCGGCCCCTAAATCGCCGAAGATCATGAGGCATTTGTCCTCAAGGGGGGGAAAGTAGTCGCGACCCCTCCCCTCGTTTTCGATGATTGAGAGATATCTTGCCATCTTGTCGCATTGCTGAAGAATATGTCTGACCGGCATGTGGTGTTATGGGCATGGATTGGTGAGGATGTCGTCGTAGCCGCCTCCATTCCTCCCGCCGTGGGGAGGGAAAGGGGGCCCACGATCCGCCGACGCGGCCGCGTCGCTGCAGCCGCGTCTTGACACGCGGCTTGCCTTGCTGGAAAGGAAGGTCCCGCCGGTCGCCTTCTCGTCCGGCGTATAGGTCGTGACGACGCCAGGGGGGTGCCCGCAGAACGGCGGTCGCCGTCCTTTCTCGGGTCGCCGTCCTGCGCCGCCAAGCCTTCCGAGACCCAGCCGTCGGGGGTCTGGGAACCGCTGGTCGCCCCGCGGTGTGAGCGCCGGAGCTCCCGTTTCGCGTACGGGTGTGTTGCGCCCGGAAGAGAGCGGGTGTCCTCCTGCGAGCTGCGCCACCGCATTGGCAAATACGAAGTAGAGGTTGTGCAGAGACTCCTGAGTTGGCTGGGGCCCCTTGAGAGTGTTGAGCTGGCGCGAACAGAAAATGATCGGCCCGCGAGACGATGGCCCGGCGAGCGGCGGCCTCCCTGGAGGGAGACAGATGGAGGTGGGCCATGGATGCGGTGATGGCGTCCATGGCTACCTCGGAGGGTGCCGTAGGGCTACGGAGACCCAGGTCGGCCCCCTGCCCATGGCACTGGAAGTCCAGGCTACCAAAACGAACAATGGAGCCCGGAGCGAAATCAACGAGGTGACCAGCAATCCGAAACTCATAAATACGGGTGACACGCAAAGGTCCCATTCCTGGTGCGCCAACTGTCGGTGTCTAAAATGGTGGGGTCTAGACGACCAACGAGTAAATTTCTAAGCGTGTCGGAGTTCGGATGGTTACGCTCGGAGAACACAGAGGTTTATACTGGTTCGGGCACGAACGCCCTACGTCCAGTGTGTTGCGGGGTCGTATTACCGAGCTTGGAGAGCTCGTAGAGGGGAGCTACAAGCTTGGGTGAGAGAGGGAAGCGCCTTCCCAGGTCTCGTGCGTATGAGGTTCTTAGTTCTGGTGTGTGCTCGCGTGTGTGCGAGTTTGAGTGTGTGCGAATGAATGTTGGGATGTCGAGCCAGCCAGTCCGGGGTTCCATTCTCCCCCTTTATACGTAGGGAGAGATGGAGGAGTACAGTAGAGAGAGGAGGAGTGAACGTGAGCCCGGCTTGGGCTTCTGCCGAGGGGGAGCTTTGTCCTCATTCTGTCTTCCTTCTTGTGGAAGATTGCGCCAGTAAACACATGTCCGAGTCCTGTTCGTCCTTGTTGCGCTGTAGCCATGCGTGTTGTGACCGGGGACTCCATTGTTCCCATACCTGGGCATGGGCGGAGGTTGGTCGCACAGGACCGGACACCCCCGCGTTCCGTCATACAGGGCTGATGACACCCTCATCCCTGTTGAAGTGTCCATCGGAGGTATGGCGCGGGTGTAGTGCGCAGAAGTCACCGGTTAGGCAGCACAGGACCTTGTACCGCAAGGTGAACAAAGGTTGGCATGGCGACTCATGCCTTGACTCCATCCCTGAGGACGGAGGGTACTGTGGACCTTTTGACTATACGGGTTAAGGCATCCCGAGCTGTTGATGGCGGTGAGATCTACGAAGGTGAAGAACGTCCCGGGTGACGTCTACGTGGCTCGGACAGGGCGGAAGAGTCCCCGAGGGTTGATGACATCACGGATGACGCCCCCTTGGCTCGGGCGAGGCGGAAGGGCCCCCGAGGGTTGATGACGTCACGGATGACGCCACCTTGGCTCGGGCGAGGCGGAAGAGCCCATGAGGGTTGATGACGTCACGGATGACGCCACCTTGGCTCGGGTGAGGCGGAAGGGCCCCCCGAGGGTTGATGACATCACGGATGACGCCACCTTGGCTCGGACGAGGCGGAAGAGCCCCCGAGGGTTGATGACGTCACGGATGACGCCACCTTGGCTCGGACGAGGTGGAAGATCCTCCGAGGGTTGATGATGTCACGGATGACGCCACCTTGGCTCAGGCGAGGCGGAAGAGCCCCTGAGGGTTGATGACGTCACGGATGACGCCGTCTGGGCTTGGGCGAGGCGGAAGAGCCCCCGGGGGTTGATAACGTCACAGATGGCGCCCTCTTGGCTTGGGCGAGGCGAAGAGCCCCCGATGGTGATTTTGTTTTTGTGGAGTGTGGTAAATTGGGTATCCTGTTTCTAGGTATCCGATATAAGCGGAGGCGACACACTTAGAGCGGTAAATTGGGTATTCTATTTCTAGGTATCCGATATAAGCGGAGGCGATAGTCTTAGATAGAGCAGGGCACGAAGGTTGCTGGAAAAACCACGTGGCGCCACACCCTAAGGCCACCCCCTTTCCAGAGAGCGCAGTTTGGTCTAATAGGAAGCCGGTCCAAATCCGTGCACATCTGAATACGACTGAACCCGACACAAATCTTTGGTGGCGCACACATCTTGAAGCAAACATCAACAAACCACACGTCGCGCGAACACATGACACGATTCAGGCAACTGATGTGTAGGAAATGTGTAAAATTAAACTGATTCTTGTTAATAGGATTGGATTCGTGTGAAATTTCTGGGCGAATCTTTGGTGGCGCACAGATCTTGAAGCAAACATCGACAAACCTGAACACATGACACGATTCAGGCGACTGATGAGTAGGAAATATGTAAAATTAAACTGATTCTTGTTAATAGGATTGGATTCTTGTGAAATTTCTGGGTCCTAAACACAGTTTGCACCTAGCAAGCCGGATGACAACAAAGGGAAACGACCGGATCTAAAATCCGCCTGCATGGCCGTTAAGCCCACATCCATCACCGCCGCCACCGCCGCCGCAGTCCTCCATGGAGACCAGCATGTCCCCGCCGCTCTACTCGCCGCCGCGGGAGCCCTCCGCAGCGACGGTGATGCTGTGCCCGTGCCTGGCGTTCTTCCTCCTCGCCCTCATCATCATCTCCATCGCACTCACTGTCCACTTTCGCCTCTACTGCCACACCCCTCTTGCACACCTCATCTCCCCGCACCGCTGCCCCCACCACATCTGACCTCCAGCTCCGCCCGCATCGCTGGCGTGGTCCTGCTTCCCAGAGGCGCGCTCCCTCTGCTGCCGCCGAGATCCCGACCCCTTACGGGTTCCCCTCTCCACGCGACACCGGCATGTGGAGCTTACGCCGTGCTCTGGGGACTCGCGGCCGGAAGGTTCCTCTCCACCTCGGCTGCCTCCGGTGAAGACGGGGGTGCGTCGGAGCAGGAGGCGGCGGCGACGAGCAACCCAGAGGGCGTGGCCCGCGTCTGCGCGGCCATCGCGGACGTCATCGCCGCCGGTCCCGACGCTAACCTGGAGGCGGCGCTATCAGCGCTCTCGCCACCGCTCTGCGAGGCGGTCGTGCTCGCTGTGCTCAACCGCTTCAAGCACGCACACAGGCCGTCCTACCGCTTCTTCAGGTGGGCCACCGCTTCCGGCGGCTTCACCCACACCACCATTACCTACTGCAAGATGTTACACATCTTAGGCAAGACGAGGCAGTTCGAATTGATGGTTGCGATGATCCAAGAGATGGGGAAGGCGGGGGCCCTGTCCATGGACGCCTTCAAGGTTGCCATTAAGTCCTTCGCTGCTGCTGGTGAGATCAAGAATGCCGTAGGCGTGTTCGAGTTGATGAGAAAGAACGGTTTCGACGATGGGGTGGAGTCATTCAATTGCTTGCTCATTGCTTTAGCCAATGAGGGATTGGGCAGGGAGGCCAGGCAGGTGTTTGACAAAATGCATGGTCAGTATTCTCCTGACCTGCGCTCTTATACTGCATTGATGATGGCATGGTGCAATGCAAGGAATCTGGTTGAGGCTGGGCGGGTTTGGAATGAGATGCTGGAGAAGGGAATGAAGCCAGATGTTGTCGTCCACAACACAATGATTGAGGGGTTGCTGCGTGGGCAGAGGCGACCTGAGGCTGTGAAGATGTTTGAGCTGATGAAGGCAAAGGGGCCTCCACCAAATGTGTGGACTTACACAATGTTGATCCGTGACCATTGTAAGCGGGGGAAAATGGACATGGCTATGGAGTGCTTTGAGGAGATGCAGGAAGCCAAATGCCAACCAGATGTTGCTACCTATACATGTTTGCTTGTTGGATATGGGAATGCAAAGCGAATGGACAGAGTGACTGCTGTGTTGGAGGAGATGACACAGAAGGGATGCCCCCCTGATTCTCGGACTTACAATGCACTGATTAAGCTGCTAACAAATAGAAAAATGCCAGACGATGCTGCAAGGATATACAAAAAGATGATCAAGAAAGGACTTGAGCCCACAATCCATACTTACAACATGATGATGAAGTCATATTTCCTTGGTGATAGGAACTATGCAATGGGTTGTGCAGTGTGGGAGGAGATGCACCGGAGGGGTATTTGTCCTGATGTTAACTCTTACACGGTGTTCATTAATGGACATATACAACATGGCAGGCCAGAGGAGGCATATAAATATATTGAGGAGATGATTAATAAAGGGATGAAGGCTCCACAGATAGACTATAATAAGTTTGCTGCAGATTTCTCAAAGACTGGGAAACCAGATATATTGTATGAGTTGGCTCAGAAAGTAAAATTTGCAGGGAATTTCGATGTATCTAATGTGTTCTATCAGTGGGCAGATAGAATAAACAGTCAGGTCAAGAGAAATGTATCTAATCAGATTGGCAATAGAATGTTCTAAGATTACTTCGTAGAATGCTCTAAGATTACTACGCTGCCAGCAGGAATGTGGCATGCTGTCATGGTGCTTGTAATTTGATTACTAAGGAGAGCTGCTACCTTTTGTCCCCTTGCCATTGTATGGTAATGTGCTATTGAAGAGTACGTGCCTTAATATAAGTTTGGCCGACAATGTTTCTCTTGAATATGCTTGGACCAAGAATGTTGAGTCAGTTTATGTTGTAGCTGTCATATTTCTCATTAGGGCAATTTTAGATGCTTGTGTTTTTATATTGCTGATTTGTATGCTCATAGCTAAAGAGCTAGCTGGAAATTAAATCCACTACTCCTAGATTCCAGCATGTTTATATTCTCTTTTAATGTTAAAATGAAGCATTGAACAGCCATGAGGTTTTGTTGTTGTTGACACAAAAAGTGACGTACTGCGTCTCACACACAACAAACCGGAAAGCGTGACATCAATCGGGTGTCCGGGTGCTTCGAGAACCGAAAATGTGTCAGTCAGTTTGACTTGAAACTAACAAGGGATGAAAGTCATTATATATAAACTGGAACATGCCGGGTAATACCAGACAGTTCCATATGTACGGCCCTGTAGCCACTTACAATGACATATAGCTATGAAAGCTATCTGTCAACAGGTTTTATGGAACGTTCGGCTAAAATAAACATGTAACACGCAAATCACTGATTGCCGAACGCGTATGCATGAAAAAAGGACGTGCGAACGACTCGTAATTGACTATAAGTTAAAGCATAACCAATCTTGGCAATCCGCCGAATTGGGGTCCATGATGAAGGAAACACGTAAACAAACATGATTAAACTAATCTAAAGCCTGCATCTGTCGCACGACACCCAGCGTCATCAAAGCTTAAACTAGGATAACATGCATGAACCCGCAACACGTGACAATCTAGATTCAAACTAATTCGGCTATTTATAGATATAAGATCTACTCATGGAAACAACATGGAAGCAATTCATCATAACATAGATAGATCTATATAAACTAACAAGAGCTGAACCGTATCAATCTAGATTGGGCAAAAGAGTGTTTGCAAATATGTAAAGATTATATAAAACATGCAACACGATAACTTAATGAACCCAATAGATCTTGTCATATCTACAGGAGCTGATAACTATCTTGCTTTTGCTAAGCATACAAGCAAATGTCCGCCGCACGACATCTACTCACAAGCGAAACACAAGCGAAGACCTCTTGATTATTAGGCAACGACCCGCCACACGATCATTGATAACAAACAAGACTACTTACATCAATATCTAAATCCACCACATGATACTAGACATGATAATAAGGTTGCCAAGACTTACGGAGGTCGACGGATCGATGATTCCTCTCGAAGAACTCAACGACACGACAAAGGACTCGAAGTTGGCACGGGGCCGGTTGTATTGGTTTGGTTGTGAACGTCTTTTACAATGGCCAAGGGTTTATATTTATACCCTGGTCATAACATGAATCCTGAAAGGATATGATTACAAGATATTTAAAGAAAAGAACACGACACTTTTAACCCTATTTTTTCCTTCTGGAATCTTTATTCCCTCAATCGTTGCAATGTCGGTTGCCCGATTCGGCTCTTACTCGCCGCTTTTGTCGCTTTCCTTAACGGACGATCATCACTCCTAGAATAGCCGACCGCAAGATCACTTTGCCGAATCCTTATAAATTAGCCGATTGCACCTGCCAAATATCCCAAATGCTTGCCTCTGAATTTTACTGCACAGTGGCCCACCTATCATCTTCCTAAGCGTACCAAAATCCAATGTTAACACATGCCCCCTCAATTTCAGGATAAAAGTCGTGTTATCCTAGAATTGACTACAAGTTTCCCCTTTTCTCCAGGTCAACACTGTTCAGTACCGCAGTCGCTGCCCAGGATGAAATTCCAAAGGTAAGTTTTATTCAGCTTCATGCAATTGGCAATCCTTGGTAGATCCCTCTATCTCCTTCCTGATTAGAGCATAGCCGATTGCTTCTATCTTTTGTCTTAGAAAAACAACCGAGCGACATTCAATTTATCCGAGTGTGGTCCAGTTCAATAACGGCCCATCCGAACGAGAAAACCCTATTTGTCGCTTGGTATTCCCATTCGGCTTATAAGCACAACCGTTCTGCTTCCGCCCCCACCAACAGTTCCAGTCTAACATTTTTGCTTTCGTCCCCACTTTTTCTAACGTCACATTCCTTCTTCGTCAATGGCGGGTCATAGCAAGCGCCCAGTAGAAGAACCAGAGGTGACCTCTCGCCTTGCTTTTCCGAGGGGGTCTCAATCTTCTGTTGGGAGCAGGAAAAGCTTCGAACATGGAGCGACCTCCCGACGAGTCCTCCGAAAAAGGTAATAAAGTAACTACGGGTTTCCGATCTTACTTTCATCACCTAATCCTTCCTCTTTTGTAGGACTGACAGTGACTGCACTCCCCAATCTTCGATTGGGAGTGACCGTCCCATGGCTATAGATTTGGCTAGAGCGAAAGAACTGATTGCTTGCCATAAGCAGTCCAACCTTAGGCTTCAAGCTAAAGTCCTGGACACCCAACTCGACCGAGAGGAACTTGCCGAAGTTTCCAAGGAACGGGATGTCGCTAGAAGCCACATTGCTAGTTAGAAAAATCTACTCCTCTTTTCTTCTTTTGCAAAACAATCTTGATATTCTGATATGAACCATCCTCTTTTGCAGATTTGTTAGCAAGGCTTTAAGCTCTCAAGGTCGCCATCGCCCGTCTTGCCATCACTGCCCATGCCGACGGCGGGACGTCTATCAAACAAGTGGAGCATATTAACCGACGCATCCCGAAGATCTCTCATTCGGCGATTGCATATGGCGCATCACTTGCCTTCAGCGCTGTGAAGCTTTGCCATGGCATAGACCTGAGCAAGTTCGACGTCTTTGCCCATAATCTTGAGGAGAGGATGGAGAACTCTGCGCATCTGATGGAGCAAGCTGGGAAAGATGTTGCATATGTAGTAGACTACACCATCCCAATCAAGAAGGTATTCGATGAGTAGTTTGTATTAGGGACCCTTTGTAAAAAACCACTCACCCTATGAAATATAATCTGCGGTTTCCACTTGTCTTTTCTGTTATGATCTCTGCTGAGAATGATGAATCTGATGACCGTCGTCTGAATCCTCATGACAACGCGTTGATTGTGTTCAAAGATCTTCCGCTCTAAAGGCGATACGTATCATATCGGCTATTCTCTGAACCTTCTCACAGAATTTTTTGGCTAAAGGCGATATCTTCGTATCGGCTATCCGTACATCAGATCCCTTAAATCAACTTATGCACCAACCCTTCTTAAAAACCGAATGCCATTTCTTCGGTTTTTTTTATCAATCTTCTTCTGAATGATCTTGTTTGAAGCCTCAGCTTGGCCATTAGCTTTGTAAAATAATTTGTGGCCAATCGGTACAATCTCATGCCCTTTGCCATAAAGAAGATAAATTTGACCGATCAAATCTATGCCCCATCCTTTGAATGGCCAAAGCTCGACAATTGGGTTCAAAGCCGATGCTGGGTTTTTCTGAATATTACCAAACCTCTGACAGTCTTGACATCCCTTGCAATATTCAAAAACAATCCTTGAGCATTGTAGGCCAAAAATAACAGTCCTCCTTATCATCCATTTCATCCGGTAAGCCGACTGATGTGCACCATGTACTCCTTCATGCACTTCACATATCGACCTTATGGACTCCTCTTAATTCAACATTCGAGTAACACTCCATCTATGGATTTGCAATATAATTGATCATCAAGGAGCACAGACTTGATAGCCTTATACCTAAGTTTTCGGGAAACTTTCTGCGATGGATTTTTCAAACAATCGGCAATTTCGCTCCTCCAGTCATTGATTACCCGATCTTCATCCAAAGCATGAATTTCCTGACCCTTTAGGTACCCTGATGCACCCTGATCCAGCCGGTTTGCTTCTTCATTTTCCCCCTTAGGGATATGATGCAAGGTGGCTACCTGGCAACTTTTAGATACTTTCAGCACTCTTCATAACACCCTTTTAACATATCACTTGACAAGCAATCGGAACCCTCTAAGCAATGCCTCATGTTCTGCTTGTTAGTAACCAGGAAATTAATAGGGATGACATACTCAAAGGTCAAATCTTCTGGGAGAAATCAAGAGAACACCGGCTCTACCACCCTTGCTTAAATCAAATTCTGACAAGGTTAATATCCATTTGCCAATTCTTCCATTTAAAATTGGCATCAACAACATGTGTTTTATCACATCGAACTCAGAAACTACCACACATTCGGCATTTAACAGATAACGCCGAAGCTTAGCACACGAATAAAACACACATAAGCAAAAATTTTCTATAGCCGAATACCTTGTCTCTGGATTTAGTAGTTTTCAGCTAAGGCAGGCTATTACTCCCTCTTTTCCTTTGAACTTTTGCATGAAGGACGACCCTACTGTCAGGTTGTCGGCCGCCACGTACAACTTAAATGGCTTGTCAAATTGTGGAGGTACCAATACGGGTGGTGCCCTCATGTACTCTTTGATTTCATCGAAAGCCCATGGTTGTACATCACCCCACACGAACTCTTGGTCCTTTTAGCAGGTCGAATCAACTTCAACCTATGTTCCTGGTCCAAACTTGCACTAATAAATATCGTCCTTGGTCCATCATCAACATTTATCTCCCCTAGATTATCGGCCTTGGTCCATCATGTTCCTCATCAAAAATTACTCTCAGAG
The DNA here is from genome assembly GCA_022036555.1 of Microstegium vimineum. Taxonomy (NCBI): domain Eukaryota; kingdom Viridiplantae; phylum Streptophyta; class Magnoliopsida; order Poales; family Poaceae; genus Microstegium; species Microstegium vimineum. Next base: position 30,578,487 of record CM039128.1, read on the forward strand.
CCGATTGCTTGGATCAGCTGTTGGCCCTTGCTGGAAACATTCACAGGGCCTTCTCTCCAAATCTTCCTAGAGAAACAATCGAAGCCATCATACTCCCAATAAGCAGGTTCTGTAGCGGCAACACTTACCGAATCATCGGCTTGAACAATCTCAACATCATCTCCAACCCACTGAATGCGAGCTTGATGCATGGTCGAAGGTATGCAGCAGTTAGCATGGATCCAATCCCTTCCTAACAACAGACTATATGCCCCCTTGCCATCTATGACGAAGAAGGTAGTGATCAGAGTCTTTGATCCAATCATCAGTTCGACGTGCACTGCCCCCTGAGTGTCAGAAGGGTTGCCAGCAAAATCCCTGAGCACCAAGTCTGTTTTCAACAATTCTTCATTGGTCATTCCAAGCTTCCTGAAGGTGGTGTATGGCATGATATTGATAGCAACCCCTCCATCAACCAACATCTTGGTTAGGGGCTTGCCATTGATGTATCCCTTCACGTAAAGCGCCTTCAAGTGTCGGTGCCTAGCCGGTTTATCGAATACGACTTGTTGAGTCAGGATAAGCTGGGCCATTAGATCCTGGTACTCGTTCTCATCGGCATATGAAGATTCATCTCCTCGGATATCTTGGTCCTCGGGAGCTATAAAGTCCGATGGAATGAAAAAGGTCATATACGTATCAGTCGAACGATCACACCCATTGGTTTTTCCTTTGGGACGCCATGTGCGTGCTGTCTGTGCTAGCTCTCTATTCCTTAAGCGTTGCACCCTCCTTTTCTGGCTCTTCTTCAACCCTGGCGGACACCACTGTCCGTCCTGCCATGCATACTCCCGGTGCTCTCGCTCCTCAGAACGAACCCATCCTTGATCGGGAAACCTTTTGCCTTGCCGATCCTCTGAGTTACCCATTTTTAAACGCCGATCGTCCTCAGGAGCACATGCTCCGAGTCTTTCATGGACCGAACGGCGGTTGACCTGGGACTGCCTATACCCTGAATACCGATCACTGCATTCAGGGCAATTGTCTCTAGTCGACAGTTTTAGGCCTTCATTCCAACAATGTTTGAAAAACGAGCATCCCCAATGAGACTGCTCCTGCTCTCTCAAGTTCTCTCGTTCTCTCTGATACACTTCTTTTTCGTGCCTCTGACGTTCCTCTATGGATCTCTGCTCCTCATAATGCATCCGCCTCTGATGCTGCTCTTGCTCCCGTTGCCACTTATTCAACAGGATCCGTGTTGTGGCCCTGGGTCTGGAAGCTTCTCCTCTCTCGGTTCGGCTATTCTAGAACTGTCCTCGTTGCCGAAGTTCTTTTTCTGTAATCTGCCGATTGGGGTCAACAACACCAGTCATTTTCGCCCTATCTGAGGTAAGCACTTTCATCTCGTTCTTGCCCTTGGAGTCTTGTACGACAACCATATTCATAGAGAAAGATACTATGTTCTGTGCAAAAGGATTAGCGTATATTTTCATCTTGCCATCAAACTTTAAATGTCCATCTTGAATAGCTTTCTGGATCTTCATCCTGAACATTCGACAATCATTGATGGCATGAGAGTTGGTGTTGTGGTAGCTGCAAAATCTCTTGTCCTTTACTCCTTCAGGACGCAGCATGGGGTGTCCCTCGGGAAGCTTGATGCGTCCTTCCCTGAGCAACAACTCGAACCGTTTGTCAGATTTGGATACATCAAAGTTGTAGGTACCTTTCTGCTGCCTCAACCATCGCTGGTTGACTTGAGTTGGCTCCTTTGCCCAGACCAGTTCGGCTGCGGCGACCTCGTCCTCGTCCTCAAACTCCGTTGCCTCTTCCAGGAAACTCTGATACACCGCACCAGCTACATCACCTTTCTGGAAATGGTTATCCCTTTTGAACCCCTGACCCTGGTTACTCATCACCGCTAGCCGCTGCGACAATTGGCCAAGGTCTTCAAAGTCCAAGCCGAAGAGCTTCTCTCTGACATTCGGCTGCATACCTGCCATCGCCATCCCCGACAGCTGGTCATCTGGTAAATTCAGAGAATAGCAAAGATTCTTGGTTTCTCTGAACCTGCAAAGATATTCCTGAGGCGTCTCGTTAGTCTTCTGTCTCAAGTTCATTAAGTCGACTGACTTCTTCTCGTTGGTGCCTGTAAAGAAATATGCATGGAATTTCTGTTCCAGGTCTGCCTAGCTGATGATGGAGTTTGCTGGAAGGGATGTAAACCACGTGAAAGTCGGCCCTGTCAGAGACATAGGAAAGTATCGAATCTTCCAAGCATCATCTGTAGATGCCTCCCCTAGCTGCATCAAGTACCAGCTGATGTGCTCTATAGTGCTGGTGTCATCCTGACCCAAGAATTTGGTCAAGTCTGTAGGGGCTTTCACCCTTGGGGGAAGAGCCACTCGGTTGTACCATTCTGGATAAGGGGACTGATACGCATATGACTGGTTCCTCAGCTTCAAGACGAACTGATTCTTCATCATGTTTGCCCACCTATCCATGATCAGGTCGACACTGGGATTCTGAGTTCCTCGTGTGTGCCCTTCAAACGGCAGACCCGCGGGGTTCCTGTACCCAGGATTTGGGAGAGCATTAAGGGCGCTGTAATTGACAAACTCCTGATACCCCTGCCCATATATGCTTTTCTGCAGCCTGTTCGCTATCAGGGATATCTTGTGAGCCGAATGTGGGACGTTTTCTGACATACCGAACGTGAATTGACCGTAAGTCATGGGATGTTGCTGCTTCTGGTGAAGGTCCGTCCTGGCTTGGGCCATGTCAGATGTTCCTCCTTCTTCAGTGGTCTTCTCATGAGGCTTGGACACGGGGAACAACGTTGCCCCATGTATCGGGCCATGAGTCTCCTCGAAGAGTTTGTCGGCGGCTGACCCAAATGTGTTGATCAGGATCCGGCGAAAAGTGTTCAGAAAAGATGAGTGATGATTTGTCATGGTCTCACTCATAGCTTTATAAATCACCGCGCCAAATCTGCGCTCCTCCTCTTCATTCGTCTCATCGGATTGATTCGGGAGAAGGGTTCTCGGGAACGCTTGCTTCTGGATGACTTTGTTGCTTTTGTTCTTTGAGAACGACATCAAGCATTTGTTCTGGATCTCATCACATGCCTGCTGGATCAGACTCCTCATATCCATCGGCAATTCATCCATGGTTACGCCTAGAACCAGGCTGTTGTTGATCTCAACCATTGCGTCCCACCGAGCGTGCCAAAAAGTGTGTTGACACAAAACGTGACGTACTGCGTCTCATACACAGCAAGCCGGAAAGCGTGACATCAATCGGGTGCCCGAGTGCTTCGAGAACCGAAAGCGTGTCAGTCAGTTTGACCTGAAACTAACAAGGGATGAAAGTCATTAGATATAAAATGGAACGTGTCGGGTAATACCAAACAGTTCGATATGTACGACCCTGAAGCCACTTACAACGACATATAGCTATGAAAGCTATCCGCCAACATGTTTTATGGAACGTTCGGCTAAAATAAACATGTAACACACAAATCCCTGATTGCCGAACGCGTATGCATGAAAAAAGGACGTACGAACGACTCGTAATTGACTATAAGTTAAAGCATAACCAATCTCGGCAATCAGCCGAATTGGGGTCCATGATGAAGGAAACACGTAAACAAACATGATTAAACTAATCTAAAGCCTGCATCTGTCGCACGACACCCAGCGTCATCAAAGCTTAAACTAGGATAACATGCATGAACCCGCAACACGTGACAATCTAGATTCAAACTAATTCGGCTATTTATAGATATAAGATCTACTCATGGAAACAACATGGAAGCAATTCATCATAACATAGATAGATCTATATAAACTAACAAGAGCTGAACCGTATCAATCTAGATTGGGCAAAAGAGTGTTTGCAAATATGTAAAGATTATATAAAACATGCAACACGATAACTTAATGAACCCAATAGATCTTGTCATATCTACAGGAGCCGATAACTATCTTGCTTTTGCTAAGCATACAAGCAAATGTCCGCCGCACGACATCTACTCACAAGCGAAACACAAGTGAAGACCTCTTGATTATTAGGCAACGATCCGCCGCACGACCATTGATAACAAACAAGACTACTTGCATCAATATCTAAATCCACCGCATGATACTAGACATGATAACAAGGTTGCCAAGACTTACGGAGGTCGACAGATCGAATATTCCTCTTGAAGAACTCAACGACACGACAAAGGACTCAAAGTTGGCACGTGGCCGGTTGTATTGGTTTGGTTGTGAACGCCTTTTACAATGGCCAAGGGTTTATATTTATACCCTGGTCATAACATGAATCCTGAAAGGATACGATTACAAGATATTTAAAGAAAAGAACACGACACTTTTAACCCTATTTTTATCTTCTGGAATCTTTATTCCCTCAATCGTTGCAATGTCGGTTGCCCGATTCGGCTCTTACTCGCCGCTTTTGTCGCTTTCCTTAACGGAAGATCATCACTGCTAGAATTGCCGACCGCACGATCACTTTGCCGAATCCTAAAAAATTAGTCGTTTGCACCTGCCAAATATCCCAAATGCTTGCCTCTGAATTTTATTGCACACTGGTCCACCTATCATCTTCCTAGGCATGCCAAAATCCAGTGTTAACAGTTGTGTTGTTCTTTTCCTTATAAAACTGACATCGTTTGTTGCAATTGTATCGTCAAGATCGTTTGCTGATGAATCAAGGTCCATCTTGATCGTTCGCCTGTTAGGTATAACTTCGTTTTTCTTTCTTTAGATTGAATCTGTTTTCTTTTGTATTACCACAAAAGCCAAATATATATATATATATATATATATATGTCACATATCTCTTGTCCTACAGCTTTTTTGTACCGTGCAATTTTGTTTCCGTTTTACTTTATCAAGTTTGTGTCTTTCTGGTTGCTTGAATAGATCGTTTCTGAGTCTGGTTGTCTTTTTCTTAGTTTCCATCAGTGTCAACCCCATCAAGCTTTATATGTGTTTTCGTTGTTTCCATCAAAACCATAGTCCACATTATTAAGTATGTTAAAGTTGTGCTCACCGTTTGCACCAATCCATAGCCGCCACAACAAATTTTACACACGTTGTTCCTGTTTTGTCCTCTATTTCGGAGGTCATTTGTAAAACGAGCATAACTTTCACATACGAACTCATATTTTTTAAAAATTTATATCAAAATTGCTGAGAAAAGATTTCGGACCCGTGTGTCCCCCCGCTTCGCCGGGTTTGGCAAAATAGAATTCCAAAAAACAGACGGGAAGATTGTCTTTCTGAGTCTGAAAGCGTTTTCTCATTTTTTTTCCACGCATCTTCTGCAGGTCACGTCTTTCACTTGTTTAAGCTCATATTTTCTGTGGTTACTTCTTGTGTGCTCCTAAGTAAAGAAAAATATTAAAATTTGATAAAAAATCAACTTTCTCAATAAAACATCGTCAGCCAAAAAATTCAAAAAAAGAGAAAGACAAAAGAAGAACATTATCTTGTGGAACACATAGAGAGCACCATTTTAGTTGTATTTGTGTGTGCTGTTCCCGGTATTGTTTCTCATATCTCTGTTGTCTGTCTGATAGATAGATATATATATATCAATATGGATTTTCTGCACATAGAGGGTATCTACCTCCCAGGGCAACGACTGGCAGCAGGGCAGTAGCAGCGGCTGGCAGCAGGGCAGAAATGCCCAAGGCGGGGGCAGCCGCCGCATGGGGCCATGGATCTGCTACAACCCATGGGCCTCCCAGGGCGGTGCTCCCTCAGGCGGCGGCTTGCAGCATGGCCCCAGCCCTGGCGGCTGGCAGCAGGGAGTCCAGGGCGGGCGCAACCAGGGCCTCATGGGTGCGAACCCACAGGCTCACTTTGCTGCACCTCCGCCTCCTTCCCAGATGTGGGATCAGGCCGGCCTCATCGCCGCCCTGAACCAGATGGTGCTCCAGAACTCCGGCTGGGTGATGGACTCCGGCGCCACCTCCCACATGCAAAACACGGATGGTATATTGCTTTCCCATCAACCCTCCTCTATCCCATCCATTACTGTTGGCAATGGTCACCACCTTCCTCCTTTTCACTTCGCAATGTTCTTGTTGTCCCCTCTCTCGTGCGAAACTTAATTTCAGTTCGCCAATTTACTCGTGACAACCGTTGCACTATCGAATTTGACGCATTTGGTTTTTCTGTTAAGGACCTACAGACCAGACGCATGATTCTTCGCTCCAACAGCTCAGATGGCCTCTACACCGTCCCTTCCACACCACAAGCCAACCTCGCGACCTACACCACCCTCTGGCACCATCGCCTTGGTCATCCAGGAGCTGCTACTCTAGATTTACTTCGACACAATAATTCCATCTTATGTAATAAATTAGCTCAGACTCTATGTCATTCATGTCAACTTGGCAAACATGTGCGGTTGCCATTTGGAACCTCTAGTTCAGTTTCCTCTTCACCTTTTGAGCTTATTCACTGTGAAGTTTGGACTTCCCCAGTCGCTAGTGTTGCTGGTGCGCAGTACTACCTTGTCATCCTAGATGACTTCACCCATTTTTGCTGGACTTTCCCTTTAGTCCGCAAGTCCACAGTAGTCACTCACATCACTAATTTTGTGCCTATGTCCACACACAGTTCAGCCTACCTGTCAAGGTTGTACAACCTGATAATGGCACAAAGTTTGTCAATAATGCCCTCACCACCTTCTTCGCCTCCAGCATCATTCACTTACGACTCTCCTGCCCTTACACCTCCTCTCAAAATGGCAAAGCTGAATGCATAATTCGTTCTCTGAATGACATCTGTCGCACACTGCTCCTCCACGCTCACATGCCACCCAAATACTAGGCAGAGACGCTAGCTACAACCACCTAAATAGGCATCCCTGCTCAGCTATTGGCTAGAGAGTCCCTTATGAGCAACTCCACCAGCAGCCCCCTGACTACACCTCTCTTCGCGTTTTCGGTTTCCACTGCTATCCCAACCTCACAGCCACCTCTAAACATAAGCTCGCACACCGCTCCACCGCTTGTGTCTTTCTCGAATACCCCTCTTCCCATAAGGGTTACAAGTGTCTTGACCTCACCACTAGACGGATCATAATTTCCTGTCATGTTGTCTTCGATGAGACTCAGTTTCCTTTCAGTTCTGACACCACCAGTGGGCTGCCTAGCTCTCTGGACTTTCTTTTTACAGGACCTACCACGCTGGTGCTCCGCACTGCTGCCATGGCACCCCCCGCGGTAGCTCCATCGCACGCCAATGTTGAGCAACCGCAACACCAAGCTCATTTGGAGGAGCTCGCTGAGGACCCATCCATCCTACAGATTGGCCCGGTCCTCCCACCTGCTTCGGCTCAGCCTGCTCCAGCTGGCGCTCCACCCCTACGGGTCTACACTCGGCGGCGTGCTGGTCCTCCTGCACTGGGGCATGTTGGCAAGCTGCCATCTCCACCAGCGCTGGCAGTTCTCCCGCTGGCACCTGCTGCTGCTGTATAGCCGGCTCCGGTTCCTGCTGTCGTTGTACAGCCGGCTCTGGTTCCTGCTGTTGTTGTACAGCCGGCTCCGGTTCCTGCTGTGGCAGCCCCTACATCGAGCCGCCCAATGACACGTCTCCAGACGGGCTCGCTAAAGCCTGTGGTCTACTACGGATTCTCGCCGATAGCACACGTCGTCACCGCCTCCCCCGCCTCGTCGGTTCCTCGAGACTACCGGGGGGGCCTTGCCGACCCCTAGTGGCGCGCAACCATGGCTGAGAGTACAAAGCTCTTGTCGATAACGACACGTGGCGACTCGTTTCCCGGCCCCAGGTGCCAATGTGGTGATAGGAAAGTGGATCTTCTGGTACAAGTTCCACTCCGATGGTACCCTTGCTCGTTGGGTCGTTCGCGGCTTCACCCAGCGCCACGACATCGACTACGACGAGACGTTCAGCCCCATCGTCAAGCCTGCTACCATTCAGGTCGTCCTCAGCATCGCCGCTTCTCGTCAGTGGCCCATCCACCAGCTGGACGTGAAGAATTCCTTTCTTCACGGTCACCTGCACGAGACGGTCTACTGTCAGCAGCCCCCCCGGCTTCGTCGATCCGGTGTGCCCCGACACCGTCTGTCTTCTCCAGAGCTTCCTCTACGGCCTCAAGCATGCACCACGGGTGTGGCACCAGCGCTTCACCACGTACGTACGACAGCTTGGCTTCGTCGCGTCTGCCACTGACACCTCCCTCTTGGTCTACACTAAGGGTGGTGCATGTGCCTACTTGCTGTTGTACGTTGACGACATCGTCCTCACAGCTTCCTCGGATGTTCTGCTCCGCCGCATCATCGATCACCTTCACTCTGAGTTCGCCATGACGGACCTTGGGGAGCTCCATCACTTCCTAGGGATCTCCATCACTCGCTCCTCCAACGGGATCTTCCTCATCCAAAGGCAGTACACGGTGGATCTTCTTCAGAAGGCGGGCATGGCC
>CM039128.1:30587031-30608512 GCA_022036555.1 Microstegium vimineum
ACATCGAGCCGCCCAATGACACGTCTCCAGACGGGCTCGCTAAAGCCTGTGGTCTACTAGGATTCTCGCCGATAGCACACGTCGTCACCGCCTCCCCCGCCTCGTCGGTTCCTCGAGACTACCGGGGGGGCCTTGCCGACCCCTAGTGGCGCGCAACCATGGCTGAGAGTACAAAGCTCTTGTCGATAACGACACGTGGCGACTCGTTTCCCGGCCCCAGGTGCCAATGTGGTGATAGGAAAGTGGATCTTCTGGTACAAGTTCCACTCCGATGGTACCCTTGCTCGTTGGGTCGTTCGCGGCTTCACCCAGCGCCACGACATCGACTACGACGAGACGTTCAGCCCCATCGTCAAGCCTGCTACCATTCAGGTCGTCCTCAGCATCGCCGCTTCTCGTCAGTGGCCCATCCACCAGCTGGACGTGAAGAATTCCTTTCTTCACGGTCACCTGCACGAGACGGTCTACTGTCAGCAGCCCCCCCGGCTTCGTCGATCCGGTGTGCCCCGACACCGTCTGTCTTCTCCAGAGCTTCCTCTACGGCCTCAAGCATGCACCACGGGTGTGGCACCAGCGCTTCACCACGTACGTACGACAGCTTGGCTTCGTCGCGTCTGCCACTGACACCTCCCTCTTGGTCTACACTAAGGGTGGTGCATGTGCCTACTTGCTGTTGTACGTTGACGACATCGTCCTCACAGCTTCCTCGGATGTTCTGCTCCGCCGCATCATCGATCACCTTCACTCTGAGTTCGCCATGACGGACCTTGGGAGCTCCATCACTTCCTAGGGATCTCCATCACTCGCTCCTCCAACGGGATCTTCCTCATCCAAAGGCAGTACACGGTGGATCTTCTTCAGAAGGCGGGCATGGCCGAGTGTCACTTGACATCGACGCCTGTCGACTCTCGTGCCAAGCTCTCTGCCACGGAGGGCGCTCCCGTCGCCGACCCCGCCACGTACCGGAGTCTCGCCGGCTCACTTCAGTACTTGACGCTCACTCGCCCCGACTTGGCGTATGTTGTATAGCAGGTTTGCCTCTTCATGCATGATCCACGCGAAGCTCACCTTGCGCTGATCAAGCGCATACTTCGGTATGTGAAGGGCACACTGTCGGCTGGCCTCCACATCGACATTGGGACTGTCGACAAGTTGATTGCCTACTCCGACGCTGACTGGGAAGGGTGCCCTGGCTCCTGCCGCTCCACATCAGGCTTCTGCGTCTTCCTCGATGACAGCTTAGTATCCTAGTCGTCCAAACGGCAAACCACGGTGTCCCGGTCCAGTGCGAAGGCCGAGTACCGAGCTGTTGCTCATGTGGTCGCAGAGTGCCGTTGGCTTCGACAGCTCCTTCAGGAACTTCACATTCCCTTGAAGGTCGCCACTGTTGTCTACTGTGACAACGTCAGCGCTGTCTATATGTTGATATTTGTTAACGGAAATAGAGAAATCACATGGAAGTAATCCGCAAGCGCATGGATACCGGTGAACACTTCACCCGGGAGATTATCCAGAGTATCGTAATTTATATTTCCACAGGGAGAAAGGGTGCATCTGACTAACCAAATCTATGCTATTAACCCTTAGGCTACAAACAAGGTGATCTTGATATGAGCGATTAGAGAAGAATGCGACTATAGTCTCGTTCTAGTCTATATAAGATATGTATTATTATTCTATTGGGGAGAACCGTCGTGATAAGAGACACCTCAGAGAATGATTACCACGCGGCCTATAAACCCTAACAGTCCTTCCAACGGGATTGTGGGTTCCAAAGGTATCTACGGAATTGTCACGTTCCGAGCTACTACCACAGATCCGGCTAGACAGGGGATATCTATGACTATCTTAGCCCAAACACCACGTTTACGCTAGAGATGACTACCCTACTCTCTACGCGAAGAGAATAAAGTAAACACACAAACAAAAGAATTAATAAACATGGAACTTACTAGAATTAGAAGTCGAATTACCAAAGAAATCCTAGGACCAAGCCTCGGGTTAGGAGTCTTGATCCCGTCGATACAAACTGAAGAAGAGACACCGATAGGTCGGGCTTCCTCCAATCCACACCTCCACTCTAACTCTCTCAATCTAGAAGAGTAAACTCTAATCTCACATGTATGCTAAGCCCTAGAGAATAGATCCGTGAGGGATCCTCTCTGGCGAATCCTCTCTGGAAAATATGTAAATGAATAATGGATTGCTCTTTGTCAGGGGGCAGGAGTCCTCCTTATATAGCCCCCTCAAATGATCGTCAGCCGTCGGATCAAACCGACCTTAATGGATGGTGTAGATGTGATCTCAAAGGCGGTGGAGAGAGGGTCCACAAGGCAGACCCTCATTGGGCCTTGCCCTAGGGCGGCCGCCCCAGGGGGTAGGGCGGGCGCCCTGCTCCTGGGCCCACTTGGCCTCTGGTTTCTTCCCGAGCCTTCTTGACCCTTCTAAAGTATTCTTTTTCATACGAAGGTGTTATGTGTCTATTTAATCCTTACTTGTGGGCCTCTTTTGCTCTTTTGCAGTTGTCTCCCCTACAGAAACATATAAACACCAAAACTTGTGGAATTCTGTCAGTTAAAACCCTATGTCTAGGTGGTGTGTTGCAAATATACCCTTTCTTCTGCTTAGTTGACACTTAGAATTGATACTTAAGAGGTGTCAACAAGCTCCCCCATACTTAGGATTTTACTCATCCTAGAGAAAAGGATTGTGAAAACATAAGCTTAAGGTTTAGACATCAAAAGTAGAAAGATTCCTTTTTATACCTCTACTGCGGGAAAATTAGTAGAGTCACCATAAAACTATGAGTAATTGAGGAATAAAGTAGCTAGAAATATAGACCCTTCATCTATCAATCTTGTCACTTGGATTTTTTGCATATTTAGCTTACTTCTTTCCTCTTACTGGTGCTCTCGGATCACTTACAAATCTCGAAAAATGTAGGTAGATGTGGCATACTTACCTTGCATGTATTGCCTGGTCAAACCGGGATCCGAGGAGAATAATGCCATACTCTTAGATCAAGACTTGTTGGTCAAATTTTATTATAATGTCATCTCTTGCTGGTGCGTTGCTATTAGAGCAACCATGGGCTATCTTTGTGTATATGTTTTTAGTGGGTGTATGAAGTACCCCTAATTCTATGGCGATGTTGTCGGACTTTTTGTCCATTTTTATTTCCTCGAATTAATTATTTTTGCATAGCTCATGCCTCTAATGCAACACTACTTCTGAAGAGAGAATCTTTTGTGTTTGTAATGTATGAATGAAGCCTTGACCTTCGGAGTATGATAAAATTCTAACAAGGATCCACATGATTCGAACAAACTCAATACAAAGTAAGTAGCCTTTTGGCTTTTGATTGGTAAGTGTAAAGCATATAGGAGATGGTAGTTATTTATTTTAAAGAAATTCTCCAAGTGACAGAGATTATCAAGAATTAAGTTCTCATATTCTACCATCTTACATTCCAAAATGACTTAAAGCAACATGGAGACTCTAACTTAATTCCCAACATTAGCAGGACTTCATACAGAGAGTCTATTCCATGAAGATGTTTTAAGGAAACATTTTATCATTTTATCATGTTTAAAGCATTTATTTATGGAAACTCACTGCACGAATTGAAATTTACAGATGTGTATGAAAAATGTAACGTGCAGGGTGCAAACCTGACTGTGGTCAAAGGATGGAGCAGGAGGTGCAATGCGCAGGGCGGGCGCCCTGTGTAGTGGGGCGGCCGCCCAGCTTGGATGGCCCCTCGGCCTCTGCTTCGTCGAGCGTGGTTGTTGCATTGTTTGTTTCCGAAATGTTTGATCATTGCGATTGAATTTGTTCATCTCGTCATCGGGGGTCTCCCCCATACTTGTTTCCTGTTTTCTTAGAGAACAACAGTGGAGACAAGCAAGGCACAATAATAGAAATGATCTTTATTTATTATTTATTTTGAGGCATGCAATACAAGGGAATGAATAAAAACAAACTAATCTTTAACTAATGAATCTAATCTTGCCTCAAGAACTGCTTAACTTGCTAAAGCATCTAGCGACGTTCTAAAAACTTCATCTTCTTCTTAAGCTCATCTACATCGCGCTTAAGGCCACCTACTGTGGTGTTCAGTTTCGTGACCTGCCTAGTGTAGAAGTCTAGAGAGGTTTGTAGATTGATGATCGTGTCATCTCTAGCATGGAAGTATTTTTCAAAATCCGCTACGGTTTTGCGGCGCTTTGGGGATGACTCAAAGGAGTTGAGGGAGTGCTTCGGGGCGTCCTTTGGCGGCACGAATCTGACTTTGGGTGCCTGGATTCCCTCGAAGTAGGGACGTTCCTCTTCGGTGGTGTACTTGATGTTGTTGAGCTCTCCATTTCGATGGGTCTTCACTCCTACGACCCTCTCCTTAGGTCTTGGTGGGAGAACCTTGGTACCGACAGGCACCTCGATGATGGATTCTTCCTTCGGTCCCTTGAGCAGGAGCGGTTGCGGTGGTGCAACGAGGACATGCTGAGCGTAGAAAGATTTGCTATAGCGTTGCTGCTTTGGTGGAATGGTGGCTAGCGGGAGCTCATCGTGGACTAAGACTAAGGCCTTGGAATCTGGATCTTCTTGCGGGAGCTGGTCGGGGATGGATCCGTAGGGGACCATCCTCCTATAAGCGTTGTTGTTGTTGGCCATTGGAGCAAGGACATATAGCAAGTGAGAGCTCAGGGAAAGATTGAATGATGATGATGGCTGACGTCAGGGGTTCTTTATATAGGGGTGGAGAACAGCCTCTAGAAGCATCTACGGAGAAAAAATCACAGAGAAATGGTTGGATAAGTGTTCTGCAAGGTTTATCGGAGAAGGGAGACTAGGAGGTTCGAGTGAGCAAAAGGCGGCGACAAGAGGTGACAGGGGTGGGGCGGCCGCCCTACACCCTAGGGTGCCAGCCCTGGCTTGGGCTCTGCTGTCGGGCCTCTTTTGCACACTCGTTTCTAGAAGGTTCTCTATACCGAAAAACATATGCATGACCCAGAAATGTAAAGATAAAGTGATTGGGCCTTAAAATTCGCTTAAAAGGTAGAAATTAATTACGTCTATTTCTTCTAATTCTTTATTAGGCTCTAGAAATATTTTGAGACGTTGACCATTTACCTTGAATAACGTACCTTCATCATTTTGAAGTGTGATTGCTTCGTGGGATGATGAATTGATTACCTTATATGGTCCTTCCCATTTGCTTCGTAGCTTTCCTTGTCCGAAGAGCTTCACCCTGGAATTAAAAAGTAATACCTTATCACTGGGCGTGAACTCCTTCTTCTTGATATTCTTGTCATGCCATCGTTTGACTCTTTCTTTGTAGATCTTCGAATTGTGATATGCTTTTTTCTCCACTTCTCTAATTCTGATAATTGCATTTGTCGCTTCTCTCCAGCGGCATCAAAGTCCATATTCCATCTTTTTATAGCCCAATGTGCCTTAAACTCTAGTTCAACAGGTAGTTGACAAGTCTTCCCATATACGAGTTGATATGGAGACATTCCAATTGGAGTTTTGTATGCAGTCCGGTATGCCCAGAGTGCATAAGGTAACTTGTCCTTCCATGTTGTTCCCATTTCATTCACTATTTTCTGAAGAATATTCTTGATTTTTTTGTTTGAGGTTTCTGCTTGGCCACTTGTCTGAGGATGGTAAGGTGTAGCGACGTTGTGGCGGATCTCATGCCTTGCTAGATACTTTTCAAAACGTTTGTCAATGAAATGTAATCCTCCATCACTTATCACTATTCTGGGGACTCCAAATCTTGGAAAGATGGTCTCTTCAAACATCCTATTTGAGTTTACGTTGTCGGCATGTTTGCAAGGTAATGCTTCCACCCACTTGGAGACGTAATCAACCGCCACCAAGATATACTCACAATTCTTTGATGGGGGGAATGGTCCCATATAGTCAATTCCCCAGACATCAAAGAGCCCTATCTGTAGATTGCTGGTGAGTGGCATGACATCCCTTGAGTTTATGTTGCCATGTCTCTGACATGGCCCACATCTTCGGATAAATTCTCTGGTGTCTTCATACATTGCTGGCCAATAGAATCCACACTGCCAAATTTTTGCATGTGTGCGGAATGCTCCATAATGACCTCCATATGGTGATGAATGGCATCTTTCAATGATCTTCATTCCTTCTTCAATAGTCACACATCTCCTGAATAAGCCATCAGAGCATACTCGGAAGAGGTATGGCTCATCCCATATGTGTGAACGACTCTCTTGAATAAGCTTTCTTTTGTTTCCTCCTGGGTACGTATCCTAAAACCATAAAATTAACAATATCTGCATACCAGGGGTCGAATCTGTTGATCCCGTAGAGCATGTCGTCCCGGAGTGAATAAATCAATGGGTAGTTCCTGCGGATTCTCAAAATACATTCTAGACAAGTGATCTGCAACAGGGTTATCTACTCCCCTTTTATCTTTTATTTCTGAGTCAAACTCTTGGAGCAGCAGGATCCATCTTATTAAACGAGGTTTAGCATCTTTTTTAGTGAGCAGATATTTTAAAGCATCATGATCAGAATAAATAATTACTTTGGCTCCTACTAAATAAGATCTAAATTTGTCTATAGCAAAAATAACAGCCAGGAGCTCTTTTTCAGTGGTTGCATAATTAAGTTGAGGTCCTGTCCAAGTTTTACTAGCATAAGCTATTGCATGATTCTTCTTATCCTTAATTTTTCCCAAAACTGCCCCCACAGCATAATCACTAGCATCACACATAATTTCAAAAGGTAAAGACCAATCAGGGGGTTGAATGATTAGTGTAGAGATGAGTGTTGTTTTCAATAATTCAAAAGATTTTAAACAATCATCATCAAATATGAAAGGAGCATCCTTGGCTAGCAAAAGAGTTAGCGGTCTAGCAATAAATGAAAGATCTTTTATAAATCTTCGATAAAAACCAGCATGACCAAGAAAGGTTCTTATTCCTTTCACATTTATAGGCAGAGGTAACCGTTCAATTACTTCAATTTTAGCTTTGTCTACCTCAATGCCTCTTTCAGATCTTAGGTGTCCTAGCACTATTCCTTCTTTGACCATAAAATGACATTTTTCCCAATTAAGGACTAAATGTTTTTCTTCACATCTTTGTAAAACTCTGTCTAAATTTTCAAGACAACTATCAAAAGTTTTTCCATAAACAAAGAAATCATCCATGAAAACTTCCATAATATCTTCAATCATATCAGAAAATATAGACAGCATGCATCTTTGAAAAGAGGCTGGAGCATTACATAGCCCAAAAGACATTCTACGATAAGCATAAGTTCCATAGGGGCATGTAAAGGTGATTTTGCTTTGGTCATCAGGACGGATCGGGATTAGGTGGTACCCTGAATATCCATCTAAGAAACAGAAGAAAGAGTGGTTGGCTAACCGCTCTAACATCTCATCTATAAGAGGTAAAGGAAAGTGATCCTTTTTTGTAGCTTTGTTTAGCTCTCTGTAATC
The DNA here is from genome assembly GCA_022036555.1 of Microstegium vimineum. Lineage (NCBI taxonomy): Eukaryota > Viridiplantae > Streptophyta > Magnoliopsida > Poales > Poaceae > Microstegium > Microstegium vimineum. Next base: position 30,594,518 of record CM039128.1, read on the forward strand.
TATACACATCCGCCATCCTGTGACGGTGCATTGAGGAATTAGCTCATTATTCTCATTTGTGACAACAGTCATGCCTCCCTTCTTAGGCACAACTTGCACTGGACTTACCCACTCACTATGCGGCACAAGATATATAATCCCTGCATGCAACAACTTTAAAACTTCTTTTTTAACTACCTCTCCCATCGCGTTATTGAGTCTTCGTTGGGGTCTCGAGAAGGTGAAACAGAAGGATCTGTAGGAATGCGATGAGTGCATATTAAAGGACTGATTCCAGTGAGATCTTGGAGTGAGTAACTAAAGGCTGAACGATGTCTTTCTAGAATAGCCATCAAGCGCAGAGTTTGCTCCTGAGTGAGTTTATCACTTATGATTATAGGAGACTCTGGATCATTATGGAGGAAAGCATATGTAAGACCGGGTGGTAGAGGTTTAAGCTCTATAGGTGTTGACACAAAAAGCGTCAGATCTGCAAACACCTTGGGCTTATACCCGAATTCGATATCTAAGGTGTGCCAGTCGATTTGACCAGTTAATCGACAAGGACGATAACTAGAACAAAATTGAACGAGACGACAGCGATACGCCCGGACGTCAAAGCTCAACTTGATCAAAACACAGAACTAACAAAGTTGACGGAGATCTTGTAGATGTAGCTCGTCGAGACCTCGCAAGAACTCATAGGTAAACTAGAACTAATGCGATAAAGGTAGATTTGCTGGAAAAGTAGACGAAAATAATAGATGTATTTGATTGATTGTATATATCTTTTCACGCCACCCCTAGGTACATATTTATACTCCAGCAAGAGGAGTTGTAAACAGACACAACTCATACCTAAACAAAACTCCTATTTTAAAGGAAACAAAACGACTCGTGCAAGAGTCGGACTCAAAACAATAATAATACTGGCATGCAATCACCAGTTTCCTTATCCGACTTGTGCAAGAGTCGGACTCAAAACAATAATAATAATGCCTTAGGTTTATAAAGACCACTGTTGATCCCCTTTTCTCACCCTGAGCTCATATCTTCATTCCCCACTTCACCGGCGATCCGAGGAACACTCCGGCAACAACTAGCGGCTTCCTCTCCTACTAGCAAGGCGCAACCTGCAAGAGTCTCCTTCGATCCAATGGCGATCAACTTCATCGTCCCCATGGTCAATCTCTTCCCTTCTCGCTTCGTCCCTTGCAATTTTTCTTCTGCATTGTCTTGTAATCTCTCTTCCCTTTTCCTTTTTGTTTTCTGAATTTAGGAGATGCGCAATAAAATAGTAATCCCCACCGATCAACCACACGTTTGCTGCTTGGGCCCAATGGGGAATGCCGATCCAACTGAAACCATCAACGCAGAAATCAACTGAGTCTCTTTCAAAGCCGCACACTTTGATCTAGGGTTATGGGCAGATATCTTCCATTCTTGGCCCAAACCCACTAAAGGGTGGAAAAACTAGTACCTTAGGACGGCTAGATCACAGCAAGTTTACTGGGTAGAGCGCTAGTTGGATCAATGTATCAAGCTATCCATTGCCGATATGGCAAAAAACGAATCCATGATGATCGTTGCATCCTACTTTTAGTCCAACACCATGAATGCATTCCTATTCAAACTCGGACCAGCCACCCCAACACTTGCCGATGTGCACATGCTCACTGGCCTCGATATCTCTTCTGCCAATAATGTCATCCTGTTTAACAGAAAGCCCGATCATCGGGTAACTACTCGCAACATCGGTGGTTGGACTGGATATATTCAAGAATACCAAAAGACCGGATCGGTAGGCTAGAGGGAACACACCACTTTTCTAAATATGTGGCTGGAGAAATTTATATTTTGTGGTAGGACTCTTGGACCAACCAACATGTATCTCCCTGCAGCAGAACTCTTGGCCGATGGAGTACGACTTCCCCTCGGCCGATACCTCCTTGGTGCAGTCTACCATCTTCTGCATCAAGTATCAGAGAAGTTACTACTGGGCGAACCCATCGGTAACATTGGAGGGCCTTGGTGGTTTGTGAACATGTGGTTGAACGCTCATATGCATAAGGTCCTCCAATTCGACCTGTTCAACCAGGAATTTCGACGGGACCTAGCTGAAGACCACACGCTTGCTGATGACAAATCAGCAACACGTTCTCCTCTCAATTTCGGCGAAGCCATCATAGTCCTACCTGGGACCGAGGCTAATGAGGACCAGATCGGCAGATTCTTACAGAGATTCTACTGCGGAGTCCCTTCTGCAGACCGGGCTTGGTGGCCTTATGTCGATGCAGAAAACAGGTTCCCTCTTTCCTTCAACATTGCCGATGCAGACTTAGACAAGGATGAGGGAATCATGAGGGCCATCCTTACTCCCCGCGCAATCCCAGTGAACATCTTCGGGAGTGGGAAGAATACATAGGCTTCCTATGAGTTTTATTACCCATCGGCAGCAGCAAGGCAACTAGCATTCGGGGCAACTGCCGATCAAGCTCTGCTACGCCAATGTGGTGAAGCCCAGAGAGGTCATTACCAACGTTATGGACTGGAATAAAATCGTCAGTCTTTCTCCTCATGCCGATACAACAAATATCGACTTATCTAATTGGGCGCCAATTTCCTTCATCACCGAGTCATATAAGCTCTGGTGGCAAGAGTGGAAGGACCAATTGTTCGCTACATCATCACACCACTATCGGCATTTGATTGATACTAATCATATTATTCCCAATAACACGGTAAGCTCGCTCTTGATATTATTTTCTCTGTCATCTCCTTCCAAATGCATCAGCAGCTAATTTTCTATCAATAGGTTAATGATTTAATCCCAAAGAAGAGCAGAAGCGGCAAAGACTTCAACTTACAACCGATGAATCCCATATCGGTAATTGGCAGCAGGGCCCCTTCATTGGCCTCCCTCATGCATCGAAGGGAAACCCCAAGGTCACCATCAAGCCCAAGTCAACACCAACCTCGGCTGCCGTCACTCCATCGGCAGTTGCTGCTGTCTTGGCGCAAGCTTTTGCGGTAACAAGTTCTCACCCATTCTTTTTTATGCCGATCTCAAATTTCCATCTGTAACTCTTCACTTGACTATTGATTTGTATTAAATTTCTCTGTAGCAACCAAGTCCATCGGCAGCCGCTCCAAGTGCACAAGCTCTTCTAACTCACGTTACCGATGCCCCGCAAGTGCAAAAGTCCAAACGCCAAGGTCCATCAAGTACTGCTCCCCAATCAAAACGCCTAAGGACATCGACTCCGTCTACGCCATCAACTCCAGCTGCACCATCAGCAATATCTTCTCCACCTCCTGCCAATGTGCCGTCACAGGAACAAGCATCGATACCCATCTCCGACACAGCATCAGTTGAAATTTCCATCCAAGGGACGGAATCGGCGCCGCAGGAGTTGGTTATCACAACAGCGGACACGCTATCGGCATCAGCATCGGTGGTTCCATCCACAGAGGTAGGCTCATCGGCAGTCACTACCACCCCTCAAGACACAACTATGCTAGCTGCTCCGCCAAGTCCAAGGCAAGAAATTGCTCTAAAGCAGGTAAATCAATCATCTGCCACAAATTCAAGGCAAACCAATCAACAAACTCTAAATCTTTTCTTTTTCAAGCCCATGATTCTCCAAACAGCCTTTTCTCCTTTGTCATCAACATACCAGATGACGATGAAGAAGAAGAAAGTTCCGCCCAATCTTCAGACGCTATATCGGCAGAAGTGAAATCCCAACTTGAAGCAATGCCACCCTTACTGCAACAAAGCACATCCGAACTAGTCTAAGACTCTAACGCAGTAAGGGTAGCTTTCAAGGCAATTCAAGGTCATCTGCCTGCCGATACCAAAGAAATTCTTTTCCAAGCAGCATATCTCGAGAGCCGTCAACTCCAATATCAGAAAGCTTCACGACGTATTGCCGATAGAGCTGCTCAATCGAAGCTTGAAGAGGAAATGCTTAAATTCAAGCAAACCGCTGAAGGGAAGCATAGAGACATCGGTCGCCTGGAAACCTCTAGCGTTGAGCTTGAACAGGAGATCAACCGTCTATCGGCACAGAGAGAAGAACTGATAGCGAAGCTAAAGAAGGTTGATGAAGCTCTAAACGCAGCTAACCAAAAGAAGGCTCAACTTCCTGATGCCACTAAAGCTTTACAACAAGAAAGGGATGTCGATGCTCGCCAAGCCCTTCAGTTGAAGAGGAAGATTAAGCCCATTGAGGGCGCTGCCGATGATGATATTAGGGAGATAGAGGAAGCATACCAAATTCGCCTTCGTGCGATTTCATCTATTCAATCCTTATTGTAACTTGTTGTATCAGCAGCTGTGAACTTAATGACTGTCCCACCTGTATCATAACGCTAATGCTTTTCTGCCAATAACCCCGTCATTGGTGCTCATACTCATATTAATTTATGCATCCATCCAGATACTAGGGTAATATTTCTTTAAATATTTACCATTGATTACTCTGGAAAACGCAACCCCTTCGAGGGTTTCCAAAATATAAGCATTACCAGGAACAAACTGGCTTATCCGAAAAGAACCTTCCCAATTAGGAGACCACTTCCCAAACTTTGAACTCTTAGTTCCAATCGGTAAAATCAGTTTCCAGACCAGATCACCATCGGCGAACTCCTTTACCTTCACCTTCCTATCATACAACCTGGCAACCCTTTTCTTGTCTTCTTCTATTCTGATTAGAGCTCTTCCTTCCATGCAAATTCTTGACTGGCTTTTAGTTTTAGCAATGGGCTAAAAAACTTAATCTTCCCAGACAAATTAGATATAAACCTTCTACTAAAATTAATATTGCCGATCAAGGACTGCAACTCAGTCTTATTTGTGGGAGCAACCACCTTGTCAATTGTATCAATAGATTTTCTGCAGATCTCAATACCACTTTGATGCACCATGAAACCCAGAAATCGACCTGCCGATACACCAAATGCCACTTATTCGGATTTATTTTTAACCCATGTTCCCTTGTGCACTCTAGAATTTTCCGCAAATCGGCAAGATGCTTCTCAAAATTTCTAGATTTGACCACCACATCGTCAATATAGATTTCGACCAACGTACCGATGTACTTATGGAAAACAAAATTCATCACCCTCTGATAAGTAGCACTGGCGTTCCTCGGGCCAAAAGTCATCACGACCCACTCAAATAAACCAACATGGCCTGGACATTTGAAAGTAGTTCTGGATATATCTTCCTCAGCCATGAATATCTGATTATACCCAACATTACCATCCATAAAACTAATGATTGCAGCATCAACCAGTAGATCAGCAACGGGCATCGAGTAACCATCCATCGGCGTAGCTTTATTGAGATTCCTAAAATTAATACAAACACGAAGGTTTTTCCGTTTTTCTTATACATAGGAACCACATTAGAAATCCATTCGGCATATCGACATTGCCGAATAAACCCAGCCTCGATCAATTTTGTAATTTTGGCTTTAATATCAGGTAACACAATAGGGTTGCATCGGCGTGCTGACTGCCGATGTGGTTGGAAAACAGCTTTAACAGGTAACCGATGTTCAACTATTGATCGGTCCAAACCAGGCATCTCTGTATAATCCTAAGCAAAACAATCTTTATATTCCTTTAATAAATCATTTAACAGTTGCTTACATTGGGAATCTAACTTAGCACTAATAAAAGTTGGCCTAGGCTTGCTACCATTGTCGATATCTATCTCTAGTAAATCATCTGCCGATGTAAACCCCTGCCCAAGTTTTCCATCATCGGCAAATTGATCCATTAAAACTCTTCTTCAGAACCGACTGCTTGGATCGGTATAATTCGGTAATTGGCAACCTTGAGGAACTCTGTATCCCAAGCTTTACCCGATATGCACTTGGTCTGCTCATAGGTTTCCGATTCTGCCGATGCAACAATTGATGGGGCTTCACTTCGGACGACTTCAATCCCGTCTCCAACCCATTGCACGAGGCTTTGGTGCATCGTGGAAGGCATACAGCAATTAGCATGGATCCAATCCCTTCCCAAGAGCAAGTTGTAGGTACCTTTGTCACTGATCATGAAAAACGTTGTCGGCAAAGTTTTGCTGCCGATAGCTAACTCGACGCATACTGCTCCCATAGCTGGTGACATATTGCCTTCAAAATCTTCCAGCTTCATGTTTGTTTTGACTAAGTCTTGGTCACCTTTCCTAAGCTTCCTGAACATGACATATGACATTATATTGATTCACGCTCCACCATCTACCAGCATCTTTGATACTGGCTACCCATCAACCTTGCCTCTGACGAACAAAGGTCTCAATGCTCCCTTTCATCATCTGCAGGCTTTTCAAAAATAGCTGTCATTGGATCCAGCACTAACTGTGCCATCTCAGTGGCTTCTTCCTCAGCATCACCAGGCGCCATAAATTCCATCGGCAACATAACAACCATATTGATTTCTACCGATAGATTCTCATCCTTGTGCTTCGGCCTCCACTGCCAAACTGGAGATGCTTCTCTTGAAGGATCTTCACCGTAACCTAGGTTGTTTTGGCGTTCTCGCTGGATCCTCCTTCTCTGAGTATTCGTCAGACATTTGGGGCACCAATGAGGAAGCTTAGTTTTCCAAACAGGTTGGTACTGTTTCTTACCGTCCCGGCTTGCATCACTCCTTATATTCGGATCCGTAGAGAATATTTCTTCATCGGGTACCCTTGCATCAGCCATCTCTTCAAGTTTTTCTTGACGGCCGCGCTTGCCAAGCCTATCATGTATGCTGAGCTTGCCCCCAAGCCGATCATGCACCGATCCTTTCTCTCTGATCGGTCTGTCGTAGCCTACTTCTCGATTGTCAGAACAGGGTCTCTTTCCCGACCGATCAAAAGGATAGTACCCGTTGCACTCATGACAATTATCGGCAGTAGGTAGCTTGATGCCTTCCTCCCAACAATGAACAAAGAAAGGACAATTCCAATGATTTTTATGCCGATGCCACTCTTGGCTCCTTTCTTCCTCTTGCTGCTGATATTGCTCCTCCTGCGAGTGCCAATATTCCTGTCATGGTCGTCTGTGCGTGATTACGACACCATATGGTTCATGTCTACGAGACCTTCCGACGTTGTTACCTTCGTCAGCAATCCTCTTGCCCTTCCTGTCATCGGCAAACCTCTTTCCCTTCACATCATGCACAACTATTTGATGTTTAGGATCTACCGATGCATTCTTCTTGGCCGCCTCCGATGTCAGTACTTTGATTTTTCCACTAGTTTCCACTATATTATTCGGAAACGGGTGCTGATCGATGTTCATCGGCTTCTGGGTTTTAGAATTTTCAAACTTAATTCGTCCAGACCCGATTTCTGACTGCAATTGCTGCCTAAAGACTTTGCAATCATTGGTAGTATGCGAAGTTGCGTCATGCCACTTGCAATACCTAATCTTTCTAAGTTCCTCAGCCGATGGAATCACTTGATTAGACACAAGCTTAATCCGTCCCTCTTGAAGCAATAGATCAAATATCCTATCGGCTTTAGTAGTGTCAAAGGTGAACCTTTCAGCCTCCTTCTGGCCAAACAGACAGGATATCGGCTTCTTATCTTTCACCCATTCAGCAACGCCGATATCCGTCCCTTCATCTGATTCAGAGTCTTCTTCCTGTTCTATGAAGGATACTTTCTTGCTCCAAGTCTTTCTAGGTTCGAAAGCTTTGATTTCCTGATCGGCAACTCTTTGCACGAGATGGCTCAAACTCTCAAACTCTTGAGATGCATATTTGTCCTTGATGTGTGGCAACAACCCCTGGAAAGCCAAATCTGCCAACTATCGATAATAAAGCACCAAACTGTAGCACTTATTCTTCACATCTCGTAGTCTTTGGATGAAACTTTCTACCGATTCATCATTACGTTGCTTCAATTTGACTAAATCGGTAATCCTCTTCTCATGTATGCCAGAGAAGAAATATTTGTGAATCTGCTTTTCCGGATCGGCCCAAGTAATCACAGAATTTGGAGGAAGCGAGATGAACCAGGTAAACGCTGATCTAGACAAAGACGACGAGAACAATCTTACCCTTAACTCATCTCTGCGTGCTGCCTCTCCACATTGGATAATGAAGCGGTTCATGTGCTCCATCATTCACGTATCATCTTGGCCAGAAAACTTTTTGAAATCTGGCACCTTGTACCGATTTGGGAGAGGAATCAAGTCATATGCCTGAGGTTGCGACGTCCGATACGAGTACGTATTGACCTTAGGCTTGATGCCGAATTGTTCTTTCATCACTTCGGCGATTTTATCGGTCCAGTATGCATCTTGATCCTGCCGATGCACTGGCTGGATATTGATCAGCTGGACTGGTTGATACGCCCCTTCTTGCCTTTGTGGCAAATAAGCTGGTCCAATTGGCGTAGGCGCAGCACCACCTCGCTGAATATTATGCATCAGCTGAGGTGCCGATGTATAACCATGAACACCTACTGTGGTATACTGCGGCATTATATTCATCGGTCGATACGCCGATGTTTCATTCTGAGCGTTCGCCAGGTAATGGTGTTGTTGCGCTCCTGCCACCTGATGTCCAGGCTGCACCATCTGCTGTTGAATCGATGTTTGACTAGTCCATCCAGGATTACAAGTCATCGGCATGTGACTGACCGATAATTGATAGCCACCCGACGCCCGTTTCTCTTGTACCCTAGAATAATCAACAAATTGGCCTCCTTGGTGTATTGATACTCCCGTCTGAGGATTCGCCATCATCATGGGATAGTTTGCAACTACCATGTCTTGTTGCATCGGCAAAGAACTCGACGATGGTTGCCCGTAGGGCACCTTGGGTACCACCATCTGAAGATTCCCTGGCGGCAACTACACGTTCGGAGAAGACGTAGCATAATGTATCATCGGGCTCATCGGCTGTGCCGATATTATCGATTCCACAGGGGCTTTCCCCGCTGCATTATCACCCTGGATCAACTTAGTGTCGGCAGATGGTTCTGGAGGCATACCGTATCCCCACCAGCTAGCAGGAATTGGTTGACTCTAGACTACAGATCCTGACATCCCCGATGCTATCGGATCTGTATTCAACCGAACAACGCTTATAGGGCTTGATCTTGGTGGAGTAACTTCATCGGCAGACGGCTTCGCAGGTTGGGAAGATGCCGCTTGGACCACCGATGGAGTCATAGTAGATGCCGATCCAGGTTGATGATACACTAGACCAACATAATGGTTGCTCGTAAGGCACCTTGGGTACCACCATCTGAAGATTCCCTAGCGGCAACTGCACGTTCGGAGAAGACGTAGAATAATGTATCATCGGGCTCATCGGCTGTGCCGATATTACCGATTTCACAGGGGCTTTCCCCGCTGCATTATCACCCTGGATCAACTTAGCGTCGGCAAATGGTTCTGGAGGCATACCGTATCCCCACCAGCTAGCAGGAATTGGTTGACTCTGGACTACAGATCCTGACATCCCCGATGCTATCGGATCTGTATTCAGCCGAACAATGCTTAGAGGGCTTGATCTTGGTGGAGTAACTTCATCGGCAGACGGCTTCACAGGTTGGGAAGATGCCGCTTGGACCACCGATGGAGTCATAGTAGATGTCGATCCAGGTTGATGATACGTTGGACCAACATAATGGGGTGCCTGCCCTTCTTTGAAAGATTGCATAACAACATTGTATACAGTATTAGACAACACAGTAGAGTGGCTAATTAATGCTTGATTTAATGCAGAATTAACCATCTCTTGTAATTTACCAGGATTGGCATCGAAAGTGACCTACCGCGGCAACGGCGGATCGTGCTTCTGGATAGCTTCGCCGCTCCTGCTTAGGCTGAAGGACTTTAGATACAATTGCTAGTATTCCACCATAGCCTGCTCCATAATCTGCTTTTGATCATCTTTCAGATCCGCTTCAGAGACCTCGATGATGTTCCTCGGATTGATATCAGTACAATCACCCATGATCGTGATCAAAAGATGTATCTAGGGTCCCACTAGGCGTGCCAAAAGAGGTGTTGACACAAAAAGCGTCAGATCTGCAAACACCTCAGGCTTATACCCGAATTTGATATCCAAGGTGTGCCAGTCGATTTGACCAGTTAATCGACAAGGACGATAACTAGAACATAATTGAACGAGACGACAGCGATACGCCCGGACGTCAAAGCTCAACTTGATCAAAACACAGAACTAACAAAGCTGACGGAGATCTTGTAGATGCAACTCGTCGAGACCTCGCAAGAACTCATAGGTAAACTAGAACTAATGCGATAAAGGTAGATTTGCTGGAAAAGTAGACGAAAATAATAGATGTATTTGATTGATTGTATATATCTTTTCACACCACCCCTAGGTACATATTTATACTCCAGCAAGAGGAGTTGTAAACAGACACAACTCATACCTAAACAAAACTCCTATTTTAAAGGAAACAAAACAACTCATGCAAGAGTCGGACTCAAAACAATAATAATACTGGCATGCAATCATCAGTTTCCTTATCCGTCTCTCACGATGAAACTTTCAATCCGCACATCCCTTTCAATCTGCAACCTTCCTCTATTGCCATCGGCAACTATCTGCTGACGTCACCTACGTCATCCTGTATCCATCGGCATCACTATCTATCGGCAATGCCCTTTTACCTTCATCGGCAACACTTCTCTATCGGCAAGTATTCCTCTCCTTTCCTTTGACATTTCTTCAATCGAATTCATCATCGGCGATTTCTTTTGCTTTCATCGGTAAACTGGCCGATAACATCTTGGTGCCGATAGGGAATAATGATTGTCTCCTTGTCGATCAACGCATTCGGTTTATATTGACTCGTGCTAAAAACGGTGTCAACAACAGGAGGTCTAGGTGTTTCTGCAAACTCGTCTAAGGGTTTAGGTTCAGAAGGGTCAACTTCTTCTTCTATGAAGAAAGGAGCATCTTCTTCTAAATCTGGTTCATTGAAAAGCTCTAGAGAAGCAGTTTTTACTTCCTCCATAGGATGAGGTAGAAGATATGATTCAGTTTTACTGTTCAAAGAATGAGAGATTGTCATTGGGATTTGGAAACTCTTTCCAAAGGAAATTTTTAGTTTCTTATTTTGACCTTCATAAAGAAGTCTTCTAAAAGGTTGTCCTAACAAAAGGTTGTGGGCCCATGTATCAAAGATATAAAAGTTCAAACGAACCATGGCACCATCTACATAATGGGTAAGACATGTAAAATTCCAAGACTGGGGACTATATGTCCGTCAAGATTCTTCATGAACTTTGTTGTTGGGGTTAAAGTCACTTTGCCCAATAATTCATGTGCAAGTGATATAGACATGATATTGACCCCCACAACAGGATTATAGAGAGCATCAAATTGATCTGAATTGAAAGCACAACGTATTGGAATAGAAGGTGAATCGAAACGGATCACATCAGAGGAAACCTTTGATTCTTCTAACCATTCGCTACTTATGATTGATACAAGCTCTCTCAAAATGTTTTTGCCTGGCATTTGGTAAATATGGTTGCTAAGGTGATGATTTCGGGTTTTGAAAGAGAAACATAGTTTGAAATGTTTCCGAAATCAGTGAAAAGATCAGGATCTATATCCAGCATGAAATTAGGTGGTGGAATTTCTTCCTTTTTAGGCTCAAAACTTGGGATAGCTGAAGTAGATGTTGGATTTGGCAAGGTATGGTCTTCAGTTTCGTGAGTTTCTTCATGGATGGTATTATCCAACTCAGCATCTAGGATTCTATCTAAGGTTAACTTTGCTTCTATGAATGGTACATGAAAGAAAGAACCTCCAGATATGGTGTTTAGCAACTCTCTATCCTTCCTACGAAGACATTTATAAAAATGTGGAAGAAGAACAGGGCCTTCGATGCTAAGGTGTGGTCCAAATTCTAAAAGCTCAAGAAAACGTTTCCAGGAGTAAGCCAAATATTCGTTCTCTTCTTGTTTGAAGGTTAGAACCTTGACTCTAAGGTCGATGATTTGAGTGATGGGATACAAGTCTAAATAGAAGTTGGAGCGCAAAACTCCCCAATCTCCTTGTTGTTGACCTACCTTCTGATTATACCATTGTTTAGCTCTTCCTTTTAAATAAAAAGGAAAAAGCTTCCAATGTAAAGTTTTATCAGATATGCCTTCTATGCGAAGACAATCACATGTTTGTTCAAAATCTCTAATGTGAAGGTAAGGGTTTTCGTCTTCCTTTCCTGAAAAGGATAGGCTTTGAATCATCGTAATCAACCACGGACTCAACCTAAACTTGGGAGTTTGGATAGGTTGTGATGACTCCCATGGTAATAGGTCGGTCTCCGTGGGTACAGAAAATTGATAGATAGGTGTGGAATTTAGATTTTCCATAAGGATAGAAAAGGTAAGAAATAAAGAAATTGAAAAAGATAAGAAAAGATAAAAGTATAGATACAAGAAAATAACAAGATTCAGGGTTATCTCAGCAAACCATCTTTCTCCCCGGCAACGGCGCCAGAAATGCTTGTTGATATTTGTTAACGCAAACAGAGAAATCACTTGGAAGTAATCCGCAAGCGCACGGATACCGGTGAGCACTTCACCCGGGAGATTATCCAGAGTATCATAATTTATATTTCCACAGGGAGAAAGGGTGCATCTGACTAACCAAATCTATGCTATTAACCCTTAGGCTACAAACAAGGTGATCTTGATATGAGCGATTAGAGAAGAATGCGACTATAGTCTCGTTCTAGTCTATATAAGATATGTATTATTATTCTATTGGGGAGAACCGTCGTGATAAGAGACACCTCAGAAAATGCTTACCACGCAGCCTATAAACCCTACCAGTCCTTCTAACGGGATTGTGGGTTCCAAAGGTATCTACGGAATTGTCACGTTCCGAGCTACTACCACAGATCCGGCTAGATAGGGGATATCTATGAGTATCTTAGCCCAAACACCACGTTTACGCTAGAGATGATTACCCTACTCTCTACGCAAAGAGAATAAAGTAAACTCACAAACCATAGAATTAATAAACAGGGAACTTACTAGAATTAGAAGTCGGATTACCGAAGAAATCCTAGGAGCAAGCCTCGGGTTAGGAGTCTTGATCCTGTCGATACAAACTGAAGAAGAGACACCGACAGGCCGGGCTTCCTCCAATCCACACCTCCACTCTAACTTTCTCAATCTAGAAGAGTAAACTCTAATCTCACATGTATGCTAAGCCCTAGAGAATAGATCCGTGAGGGATCCTCTCTGGCGAATCCTCTCTGGAAAATATGTAAATGAATAATGGATTGCTCTTTGCCAGGGAGTAGGGGTCCTCCTTATATAGCCCCCTCAAATGATCGTCAGCCGTCGGATCAAACCGACCTTAATGGATGGTGTAGATGTGATCTCAAAGGCGGTGGAGAGAGGGTCCACAATACAGACCCTCATTGGGCCTTGCCCTAGGGCGGTCGCCCCAGGGTTAGGGCGGGCACCCTGCCCCTGGGCCCACTTGGCCTCTGGTTTCTTCCCGAGCCTTCTTGACCCTTCTAGAGTATTCTTTTTCGTACGAAGGTGTTATGTGTCTATGTAATCCTTACTTGTGGACCTCTTTTGCTCTTTTGCAGTTGTCTCCCTGCAGAAACAGATAAACACCAAAACTCGTGGAATTCTGTTAGTTAAAACTCTATGTCTAGGTGGTGTGTTGCAAATATACCCTTTCTTCTGTTTGGTTGACACTTAGAATTGATACTTAAAAGGTGTCAACACTATATGACAGCCAACCCGGTCCACCACCGCCGTACCAAGCACATTGAGATCGATATCCATTTCGTCCGTGAGAAGGTGGCTGTCGGCGATATTCGCGTTCTCCATTTGTCGTCCAAACATCAGTTCGCTGATATCATGACAAAGGGCTGCCGATTCAGCTATTTGAGGATTTTCGGTCCAGTCTCTGTATCCAAATTCCTGACGCTTCGACTGCGGGCAGCTATATATATAATTATATATATATATACACTATTATGAGGTCTGGATGTTA